>CM040423.1:84121705-84347385 GCA_022702705.1 Papilionanthe hookeriana x Papilionanthe teres
GAAAGTTTTGCTGAAGTAGATCCGAGTTTTGTTGATGACGATGGTCGTGCTGCCCACCATGCTCCGAGCTCCTTGTTGTTGCAGAGGTTTAGTTTTAGAAGGTGAAAATCAGGAGATGAGAGAAGTGTTTTGGTTTAGAAATCTTAAAATCTGAATATTTTTAATATTTTAATTAAAACAAATCTTAAAGTTGTTTAAACAGAATCGATTAAGATCCCACGGTTCCGTCATCCCGACACCGTTATTTTCATCAAATTCACTTAGTCCAAATGAATTTGCTAAACTCAACTGAATGAGTTCCACACTTTCATTTAGACAGTGGGAAATCCCCTTAGCAACACGTGAGTTACATCATCCGAGGTATTCCCGATCATTCAATGAGACGTTTTAATTTAGTTATAATTGTAGTTTTGTTGTTCTGTTTGTCATTAAAATTTGAGTTGTTTTATATTTTGGAATGTTGTGGCGGTGAATTTTATCTTGTAGTGACTTTTAATTTAGTTTTGGTTTCAGTTTTGTGGCTATCCTAAAGGTTTTAGTTTTCATGCAACAATCTTGTTTAACATGCAAGAAAAAGTAAAGTGCAATGCATGTAAGTAAATTGCAATAAAGTAAATTGCAATAAAATAAAAGCGTACCTGGAGGGTCTTCCCGTCATCCCAAGCTGCACTTAAAACACATATTAAGGCATTTAAATATTTATAACAAGTACCTAGGTAAAGCTAAGGGACAGGTTTTGGTTGTCTACCAAGATCCTAGTCACATTAGCTAGTCATCTCCTATGACGTCTGAGTTCTTGTATTTTGTTTATGGATGATTTTCTTCATCAAAGAACAATTAAATTCAATTGTTCTTCTAAAACATCCCATCATATTGAGGAAGTGCTTAGGACGAGTCCTAAACATCCTTTCAATATTTCCGAGATTATTTTGAGTCCAAGTAAATTTAGTTACACAGGTGAATTAATCATCCAGGAGTTTAGTTAAGCTTTGTCTCTTGCTCAGTGAACTTGGGTATTTGATTTTTTGATGAATTAAGTGACATCTCACTTAATATTATATTTAAGAGTTATTATAATTGAAGCCTTTAGAGGCAAATTAGTTTGTTGAGAATTTTAATCATTCTTAATTTGAAGTTTGAGTTAATGGTTTAAAGTGATTTAGTTTAATTATGAGGTTTTAATTAATAATTTTAAGTTTGGAATAGTGTTCAAATTATTTTTGGTTTAAATCTTTATACTTTAAGTGATCTTAATATTTTAAATTTGTTTTACTTTTATTATTGAATGATGTTGATTTAATTTAATTTAAATCTGATTCAATTGAATTTAACTTAATTTAGTTTAATTTAATTTCAATATTTTAAATTTAATTTAATTTAATTGTTAAAATGTTAATTTAATTTAATTTTAATTTTTATTTAATTTTTTACTTAATTTAATTTAATATAATTTAATTTAATTATTTTTATTAAATTATTTAATCTTTTAATCTTTTTCTTTAATTTAAGGGTTATTCCTTTTTTTTAATTTTTAATTTACTTAGTTTGGATTATCATTTTAATCTTAATTAAAAGTTAAATATTATTGAAGTGATTTATTTAGGGATTTTTTTATTAAAGGATTAAATATCCTCTTAATAATATCCCTATTTTAATAATAAAAAATTTAAATATATTCTTTCCAAAATTTAAATTATTTAATTAATTAGAATTTCATTTTGATATTTTCAAATTGTTTAATGGGTTTCTACCCTTTTAATTTCCCTAAGTTTCAATCATCCAAGAGAAAATTAAAATCAAATATTTTACCCTCCATTGTGATTAAACCTAAAATTTTAATTAAGGGTTAAAATTCTTTAATTACCTTTATGCCCTTTTGGGCTTATTTATTTCATAACTCACTAAATTGGGCTCAAATGAATTTGAAATTTTTATGTCACCTCACTCACATGTCAATTAAGACATTAGAGGTGAAAATGTGATTTTTCTAACTTTAATTTATTTATATGATTATTTTTAGTAGAAAAAAAGGGTTTTCAAAGAAAATTCAACAACATGATCAAGGTAAAGTTTCTATCCTTAAGAAAATTATGGGATGTTTCTAATGACCAGTGGACCACTTAAACCAATCTTGGTGATTTTTTTAATTATATTTTCTTTATTATAATTATTTTAAATTTTAGAGTATTAATTAATTTTAAAATAAAATAAAAATTAAAAAAAAGGTTTTATATTTTTATTAAATTTTTCTAACCTCAAGGAGTCTAGAGAAATAAATTTGATAATTTTTTTGATTTTTCGTTGATTTATTAGAATTATTTTAGTGAAAAGGTTGAAAATTCATTTTTTAATATTAAAAATTACATTAAGCCTTTAAAATTTAATATCTTATCCTAGGGACTTAGGAAAAATATTTGGTTTGTTCCTAAGTGATTAGGAGTTAAAATGTGACATTTTTATGATTTTTAATATTTTTGTTATTTTTATTATTTTTTAATTATTAAAATATTAAAATATTGTAAAAAATCAAATTTTTTAGAAAATTCCAATTTTAATTTTTTTGAACTCCCCTGATATCAGAGAAGCTCCAAAACCATTTTTGTGAATTTTTTAAAAGTATTTTTGGAGTTATGAATTTTTAAAGTTCCATTTTGCTTATGAGGCTTAATCAATCCATTTGGTGGGGTTAATTAAGTCCAATTGATTTCAAAATTTTAAGTAAGGCTCCTCTGACCCTAAAGAGCAATGGAGAATTGTTTTCAAGTCAATTTGGTGTGTGGTTAACCCTGATTAATTCAAATTCAATTTTGGAAGTTTAGGCCAATTAGGGTTATTATGAATGAATTAACTCAAAATATATTTTTCATAGGGTCCACTGGTCCTAAGAAACACCACCAAATTTTCCTAAAATTTATTTTACAACATGCTAATTATTGGAATTAGAATACCTAAAACCGTGACATGAACTTGAAAAACCAATAACTTTTCATAGAGATTGCCTCTGACCTTGAAAAATTCAGGGAATGTTCCCAAGATCAGAGGCTTCAAAAGCCCTATGGTCTCATGCCATGGTGAATTGTCTATGCAAATGGAGAATCAAAACATTAGAAACAGTAAATAAATTATTAATAATAAAATACTCATCTAATTAACTTGATTTCTTTCCCACATTATTCTCATCTGTTCACTGAGCAAGTAGGTATTTTTATTTTATTTTTGTGATTTTTTTATACAAAGATATGAATTTTTGAAGTTCTGGTATTTAAATAAATCCAAAAAATCATAATTTTCTACTTATCCGACTCAGCGCGCCTTCATCCTCGTCCGGATCGAAAGCCCACACGTCGCTCCGTGATTCGGCACCGCCATCTGAGTCAGTGCTACGAGGGCCTGCCATTCACGTACCATTACGCTGTCCGGCTTGATCTCGATCGTCCGCTCGATACACGCGCGATCCAACGGCTCTTGGTCATCATTTCCGACTGGTGTGCACCCGTGACCGTCCACACTGAAACCTTAAGATCTCACTCGATTCTCCATGGATTTTTGCGTTCTTATACTCTATTGATTCGTCTTTAAGAGACAAACACATCTATACGGTTAAGGTGCATTGAAATCAACTCAAACTAAATGGAGAATCTCCAGGAGCTTGGGAGGAAGAGTGAGTTCATACCTTTGCTCAGAGAAGTGAAGCTTCGATTTGAGGGTTGTGTCACCTTCGATTGAGTCCGAGCAAGCTCCGGATGAAGTCTCTTGCTGCGGGAAATGCCTAGGTACAAAAGTGACCAAGGCCGATCACAAAGCTTGGAGGTCGGAAGCGAATGGCTGGCCTAGTGAGGGGGCTTTTGCTGGGGAACTTCTCCTCTTGGTCTGGTGAAGGTGTAGAGTCAATCAATTTGAAGATTGGCTCACTGTGGTGAAGTGTCCTGGTTTTGGGCTTGAATTTCAACTCTAAAATTGGACTCACAGAGAGGTTTTAGGGCTGGATTTCAATGGGGATCAAGTTCTCTATGTCTGGGGAGGGATCTGGAGTGATTTTGGCAGAGTTTTGGTAAGGTTTGGTTCAACACCTTGTTTGGCCGAGAGGGTGGTGGGTTTAAATAGACATGGCTGGAGGGCTTCCCATGGGGGTTTGATGCTTGGGATCAGCTGCTCTATGCAAGAGAAGAACAGCCATGGTGTTCACTGGCCATGAGACAGCTCAGCAGGCAAGTTTTGAATTTTTTGGCTCACATGGAGCTCTCGTCCATGGCGTTTTCCGGCGACCCAGGCGGCTGGCCGGCAGGGTTAGGTCACCATCTTGATCAGAAGGATCAGGGGTTGGCAATGGTGCAGTCAATTAGCCATTGACATGTATAAAGAGTTTAGCTTTAAGTGGTATGGGGAGAGGGGTGATTTTGGATCCAAATGGGTCAAGTCATGCAAATGGGTTGGGTTCACCTCTCCAAGGTCTAGTTTGGGTTGAGGGAGGTCAGGTGAGTCAGCTAGATTAGTAGGGAGAAGTCACTATCCAAGCATGTTTAAGTTTAAACATAGTTTAGGGGAAGCATGAAAAGGTTTAATCACCTTTAAAAGAATCCTTAAAGAGTCTCCTCCTCTTGCCATTTATGGGATGGTCACAAGTCAAACTTCTCATGGCTTTACATGGGGCTTAAGGATGGCTTCATGGCTTCATTTGGGCTTGGGGATGGCTTAATCAATTTCATTGGAATGGATTTTAGGAATTTTGGCATTTTGATGGGAATTTGGATAAAGCCTAATTTGGAATGATTTAATCATAGGTTTCAAACTTTAGGGAATGATTTTATCAAGTGGATGATGAGAAGGAATTGTCATGTGGGCTTTGGTTGAATTTTTTGGCTTTTGGGTTTGGTGGAAGTGGGCTTTTTAAAAGGCTTAAATGGGTGGGCCTTTATATTTCAAAATGGACTTTTGGATGAAAGACAATGCCAAATAAATGTTGGGTTTAGTTTAGGGATGTTTCATGAGTGGTTTGGAATCAATTTGGTGTGATTTGGAGTAGAATTGGGTTGAATTTTGGCCTTTTTGGTAAAGGGGCCAAGGTGGGCCAAATTGGGCTAACTTGGGCTAAGGTTGGGCTAAGGTTGAATTTGGTGTAAAATTAATGTTGAAAAATATTTATGGGAGTGTTACAAAGAGTTTTCAACTTTGGTTGGGCTCTAATTTTGGGATTTGGGCCCATTTAGGTTAGGTTTGGGCTTAGGTCAATTTAAGGGATTTTGGTTTTGGGTTAGGTTTGGGTGGAGTTTAGGTTCAAATTTTGGGCAAATAAAGTTAGTGTTTTTTTTATGGGGATGTTAGGAAGGCTTTAGAAAAGATTTGGGACCCATTGAAGTTTAATTGGGCTAGGTTTGGGTCATGGGTCAAAATTGGGCCTTACGCCCCAAATTGGAGTTGGGCCCAAATGTCAATCAAATTGGACTTGGATTTGATCTAAATTGATATTGGGGATATTAAATTGAAGTTTAGAATTGAATTGGACCAAAATTGAGGTCAATTGGGGTGGTTTGGTTTGACATTGGGTTCACTTGGGTTAAAAAATGGGTCAAATTGGGGTTTTGGTAAAAGTGGGGTAAATTAGCAAAATTGGCCCATGGTGTAGTTGAACAAAATGAAATTGAGAATATTTGGGATTTTCTAGAATTTTCTAGTAATTTGTAGAATTTTTTGGATTTTTGGGGTAAAAGGGTATTTTGGTAATTTTTGGGGGTTTAGGAGTATTTTTGGAAATTTTGATATTTTTGGCCAAAGATGGTCAATTTGAGTGGTGGGAAGTGTTTAGGATTAGTTTTGAGGAATTTTGGGTAATTTGGGAAATTTTGAAAATTTTGGATATTTTCAAGGACATTTGGTAGGTTTAGTGGGTGTAGGGCCCCGGGGGTCAAATATTGAAATTTTAGAAAAATGAAGATTGATTGAATGTGAGTAGAATGGAATCATTTTGGTTGAGCCATGAAGCCATATTAAGCCCATATGAGCCATGAGAGCACTCATTTGAGGCATTCACTATGTTGTTCCTAACCCTCTTAGCTAGGGGCTTAGGGGTTAAGGACCATCCATATGAATTACCTACATGAGTCGGTAAGTCAAGTTGGGTGAGAGTGTGGTTTTATGATTTAGAATGTGTGTGAGAGTGTAGTGTATGTGCAAGTCGACCCTCACCGGACCGGGCCATCCGGGGTATTCCTAAGGCCAAAAAGTCCCATAGGAGCTCATCCTTTAAACGCTCCACACTTGATTTCAACCCTCTAGGTGATTAGGGGTCTACAATCAAGCTTGTGGGGTTTGAAGGGAGTTAAGGAGTAGTTTGAATTTCTAAGTGGTGGGTTTCATTTCTAGTCCTCTAAGATTAGTCAAAGGAAAAGCCTAAGGCTAGATCCTAAGTTCTAAAGAGAGAAGCAAAAGACCTCACCAAAATTGAGGTCAACAGTGTAGTGATTAATTTATCTTTCAATAATTCAGAAGCACTCAAAAATTCATCATTAAAATCAAATTTTCTATCATTTTCTAGAAGTTGGCACAAAGGTTTAGTAATTTTAGAATAATCTTTAATATGTCTCCTGTAAAATCCAGCGTGTCCTAAGAAACTCCACACCTCTCTCACGGTAGTGGGTGGTGGAAATCTCTCATTCACTCTAATTTTAATAAGGTCGACCTCCAAACCATATTCAAAAATTTTACGCCGAAGCACAATTTCTCCCGCAACCATAAATTGACATTTCTCCCTATTCAGAACTAAATTTGTTTTTTCACAAAGCTCCAAAACTTTTGCTAAGTTTTCCAACAAGATTTCAAATGAAGTCCCGAATACATAGAAATCATCCATGAAAACTTCTATTCCATTATCTATGATACTGCTAAAGATAGACATCATACATCTCTGAAATGTTTTAGGTGCATTACACAGTTCAAAAGTCATTCTTCAAAAAATAAAGGTTCCGTAAGACCTAGTAATTGTTGTCTTTTCTTAATCTTCAGGAGCAATAGGTTTTGATGGTAATCAGTATATCCATCCATAAAGCAGTAGTACTTGTTTCCAACATGTCTATCCAGCATTTGATCGAGAAAAGAAAGAGGAAAGTGATCTTCTCAGGTGGCAGTATTTAATTTCCTATAGTCAATAAAAATTCGCCATCCATTAATTTGTCTTGTGGGTATAATTTCATTACATTCATTCACTTCAACAGTCACTCCTCCCTTTTTTGGTACACAATGTATTGGACTCACCCAAGCACTATCCGAGATAAAATAAAAAATTCCAGCACCCAGCCATTTTAAAATCTTCTTCTTAACTACTTCTTTCATTAATGGATTCAATCTCCTCTGTGGATCAATTCTCGTTTTATGTTCTTCATCTAATAAAATTCTATGCATACAAATCGAAAGACTGATTCCTTTAATATATGCTAAAGTCCATCAAAAAGCTTTTTTTGTATCTTTTTAAAATTTCCAACAATTTTTGTTCCTGATATTCGTTTAACTCTGAATATACAATAATTGGTAGGATAGACGATTCTCCGAAAAACATATACTTCAAATGATTAGGTAGAATTTCCATCTCAAGTTCAGGAGGTTTTATTATAGATGGAATTAAGCTTTTATCTCCACCTTCCATAGTATCTAATACTTCAAATCTCTCCTGAACATACTCCAAATCTTCATTCTTTTTACAATCTAAATTTTCTTCATTTTCAATTCCTTCTTCAAACATATTTTCATACTCCGCTTCTTTTCAAATATATTGTCCAAATGATCGTTTCTCAAATATTCACAGACCTCCATCCTAAAACATTCATTATCTTTCTCCATTGAGGGATACTTCATTGATTTCAAAACATTAAAGGTCACCTCTTGATCATTAACTCTCATAGTTAATTCTCCTTTTTGAACATTAATCACTGCTCTCCCAGTAGTAAGTAATGGTCTTTCCAAAATGATTGGAATTTCTTTATCTTCCTCCATATTAATTATAATAAAATCTACGGGAAAGATAAATTTATCCACTTTGACTAATAGATCTTCCACCACTTCTTTAGGGTAAGTAACGATCGACCAACTGAAGAGTCATAGACGTAGGAGAAATTTCTTCTATTCCCAACCTTTTGAAAGTTGATAAAGGCATAAGATTAATACTAGCTCCCAGATCACATAAGGCTCTTCCGAAAAAATTTTCACCTATAGCACACGGGATAGTGAAACTACCAGGATCTTTAAGTTTTTCTGGAAGCTTCTTCTGAATAATTACACTACACTCTCTGCTAAGTGCAACAGTTTCATGATCTGTGAACTTTCTTTTCTTTTTAAGAATATCCTTCATAAACTTAGCATAGTCAGGCATCTGTTCTAATGCTTCAAAAAAAGGAATATTATCTTTAATTTCTTAAGGATCTCCAAAAATTTTCCAAATCTGTTATCTCTGTTTTGTTTCTTCAATCATTGAGGAAATGGAGGCGGTGGTTTTTCAAAAGTAATCCTCATTGGTTTAATAGGATATTCCATGTCTGGATAAATCTTGTTTGAACCTTTTTCAATATCCACCTTCTCTTTTTTCTAATTCAACTTCTTTTTGTGTTCTTGTCTCCAATTCATTTCCAGTCCTTAATTGAATATCCTTAAGTTGTTCCTTGTTTTGATCTTTTGGATTCATTTTAACATTGCTTGGAAGTGTTCCAGAAGGTCTATTATTAAGTGCAGTGAAAATATGCCCCAATTGATTTTTAATATTTTTCATCGCAACACCTTGAGCTTGTAACTGATTTCCCATATTCAGAATCATTGCTTCAGTAGACAACTTCGTATCCTTAAACTGTGGGTTACTATTGAATCCAAGAGGATAAGAGGGTCTAAAATTGGTATTTCCTTGATTGTTCGAATTTCCAACTGGATTTATAAAATTGTTCCCCCAATGTGGGTTAAAATTGACATTGCTATTATTCCAGTTGAAATTTAGGTGATTCTTCCAACCAGGATTATAATAATTCGAATAAGTATTATTAGGTATATTAATAGCATTCAAGGTCTCATAAATTCTTTGAGATTCTGTTATCTGCCCAAATGAATTTTCCTCTAACACTTGGGGTGGTTGAGAATAACTCATTCCATATTGATCTATTTTCTTATAAAGGGCTGCAATTTGAGAAACTATCATAGTCATCATATCTGAATTATGAACACTAGCTACTCTCTTAGGATTTACCTGTTCATAGGGTCATTGAAAATTATTAGTAGTCATTTCTTCTATTAATGCGTATGCTTCATCAAAAGGTTTTGACATTAAAGATGCACCAGCAGCAGCATCTATAATCGATCTCAATGATCCTACTAATCCATTGTAAAATGTTTGAACTATTAACCAATCTGGTAACACATGATGTGGGAACTTCCTAAGAAGATTTTTAAATCTTTCCTAAGCTTCATATATTGATTCCCCTTCAAGCTGACCAAAAGATGTAATATCATTTCTTAGCATAGCAGTCTTTGATGGAGGGAAATATTTTGATAGAAACTTTTGAGAAAGTTCTCCCCAAGCTCTAATAGATCCATTTGCTAACGAATTTAACCATATCTTAACTTTATCCCTTAACGAAAAAGAAAAAAAGTCTAAATCTGACAGCATCATTCGACACTCTGTTATATTTAAAAGTAGCACACAATTCTAGAAAACTATCGAGATGTAAATTTGGATCCTCATTAGGTGTTCCTCCAAATTTATTATTTTGT
This sequence comes from Papilionanthe hookeriana x Papilionanthe teres, assembly GCA_022702705.1. Classification (NCBI taxonomy): domain Eukaryota; kingdom Viridiplantae; phylum Streptophyta; class Magnoliopsida; order Asparagales; family Orchidaceae; genus Papilionanthe; species Papilionanthe hookeriana x Papilionanthe teres. The sequence goes on from CM040423.1 coordinate 84,131,447, forward strand.
ATCATTTGGATAATAGCAGGTTTAAGTTCAAATGAATTAGCAGCAACATCAGGATTTTGAATAGTCACATGAATTTCATCTGCTGTTGGGTTAGCATAATCTCTTAAAGGTCTTGGCAAATTTCCAATGTCATTTCTCTGATTATCTTGATTATTCACCATTACGTAAGGATTTTTAATTTGTTTTTGTTGTTCTCTAATTTTTCTAACAGTACGCTCCAACTCCGAATCGTAAGGTACTAAACCTATAGATCCACTGCTATGCATATAAAATCACACAAATACTATAAAAAGTAAACAAACACATAATTACACACTACAAAGTAAATGTTTTCAGTTATTATACTATCAATAATATCGTTTATACCTCCCCGGATTGCGCCAAAAACTTGAGGCGGGCGGACTTTTTATATTGCAAGAACTTATGAACTCAAATTATATATAAATATATATTGTTAATGATTTTGTAGAGTTCAAAAATTCAACCCAAGAATATGTATCATATCAAGTAATACAGGGCTCTAATGATGTCCTGGTTATCGATCCCACGGGGATGGCATAATTCTTACAATAGATAATGTAATACTGAAATCCAATACTCAATTTACAATTAAAGTTTAAAGTTTACTTCTACTAACAAGATGCAGAAAACAGTAACAGTTAAGTAAACTACAATTACTTCTAATATCTTTAAAACAGAATTAACTAACACACACATCAAGCTTGGTATTTGAAAGGTTTTGACATATATGAAAAGTATCTTTCCTCTTGCAATGAGTATATGATGAGTGAATGATATGGAATGATTATTTATTCTATTGTGCCAAATAGCAGCATAAATGTTTCTTTACCCTCAAAAGAGTACACCCTCTTCCAAGCATGAAAAAAATATTGACATATCCTAAGTCCAGTCACTAAATCTAAGGCTAGGCTAGGGGGATACCGGCTATTAGTACAGTGCTCTCACTCACCCTTCACCTGAAGGCTAACCTTTAAGTTTAGTTACTAATCTTAGGATCAAATTGGGGATTTCAGCCCGTCACCCAAAAACTTATAATTTGAAGTCAATCAAAACATATTTGCCTATTTATTTGCACTCAATTCCCATGAACTACACAATTCATCCATGGACATTGAATGGATTCTTCACTATTATTGTAGGACACTAAATCCTTTCAGAGTTAATGGTCAACAACATATTTTAACAATTCAATTGTCCAGATCAAAAAGTAAATTAAGTTTGAAATGAAAAACATCACAATTTCTTCATTACTTTAAGAGCACTTCAAATCCACTTCATCACATCATCACATCTCTATACAAGAAGAAAGACAAAGGAGACTACTCAGAATTCATGGAGAAGGCACAATAAAATAGGGATTTTATATATAAAAAAATCATACAAACCACAAAAGAAAATACAACTTATCTCTTTCTCTTCCCCAGTGCAAATCCCTTGAAGTTCTTTTGAATCATTTTTGCTTTTCTTTGCAATACTCAATTCCCTCTTTAGAAGGGAAAGAAAGAAGCAATCTCTCACTTTACTCCTTCTCCTTCACTCCTTAGAGAAGAATCCCTCTCAAATTCTCACTTTTACACTCACTCTTCTAAACCTTAACACTCAACACACACTCTCCCTCTCTAGAACCACACAAAAACTTCAGAACACACGCTCAAAAACCATTTTCCAAAAACAGTTACTTATAAGTTAGAAATGAATTCTCAAGAGTTTCCTTAAGCATCCCTTCAAAAAGTCACCAAAACTCTTCAAATTTGAATTGCACTGAAATTGGGCGCCAGCGGTGCTCTATCGCCCGAATAAATTCTGGAGCTCTCGGGAAAATGGTGCCGGCGGTGGCCCATTCTGGCGCGGGCGGCGCCAGAAGCTGTTTTTCTCTGTTTTGCTTTTTTTTTGCTCTGAATTTGTTCTTTTTCTCTTCTTTTCGTTCCAATCACCTAAAATCATCATACCTGCAACAAATCATGAAAAATACCTTTCTTTATAGTGTAATTTCAACAAAAATGGTCAAAGTTATATAGTAAAAATAGTATATATTTTTGTTGCATCAATTACCTCTTAAGTTTTCCCTACCAAGGAAGGTCCAAATGAGGAGCTTTTGAGATACTTCTAAATAATTATATGAAGTTATTTAAATATTATATTTTATTCATCAATGTACACACCAACAGTTGGCTGTCAAGAAGAATGAACCACAAATTTGAATTTTTTTTTAGAAGCTTGGTGGTAAAGAAAATTCTACAAGGAGATCCAAAGCTACTAGAGAAGAAGGATAGTCCTCTCCTAAATGTTTGTGAGTGAAAGTAGCCCAACTACCATAGATTTCGTCGCAGAGTAGATTCCTCCATACACACTTATTTACCAAATATGCTTGGATAAGTACAAGGAATATTTCAAGGATAAGTACAAGAAGTGAAAGAACACAATTACATAATTGATGGCTCAAATTTTGGTTCATAAGGTTGCCCATCCACATGTAGCTCCAGCTCAAGTTGTGAAAATAGAAGATGAATACTTATTATACCTTGATGTGTTTTTGAATGACAACTTCTGCATGATTGGCCTACCAGAAAAGTACAATTGTCCTCAACCATTAACCTAGCCGAACAGACTCTATAATAAAAGGAGCTAGATTGTAGCTCCCCAACACTGTGAGATTGATGCTAAGGGTAACCTTGCTCCTGTCATGGGAGTCAGGTAAACAAATCAAGCGCTTGACTATTGTGCATTGACATAATTGATCAAAGTTTTGTTCTCATTGAGGATTTGATCATTCCTCTTAGTTGACACTTAGTTATCATATTATTATATATTTGCTTTCGTAAGAGTTTAGGGTTAGTATTTTATGCTTTTTGTATTGGGGCTTCGGCTATATCCTAGTCCCCATATGGTGATTATCTTCTCTACTCTTTTCTACATCGTCCCCACATCACTCCTCACCGCTCTTGATTGTGGTTGCTAATCCCTGAATATTTATGCTTACGTTTTAGATATGAAAATTATGATTTTATAATATGGGATATTATGCAAGTATACGTATCATTTATCGAGTAACATAGGACTTTTTTATTAAGCCCCGAGATATTTAACCCACAGGGAAACATAAAACTTTTTAAAGAAATAAGAAAATTATATTTTTACTTTTTAAATGACTTTTGAAAGTATGTTTTGATTTGTAAAGTTTGAAAATTATTTTTGGTATTTTTGATAAAAAGCTAAACAGGAAATGAAAATTATCAGAACTTTAGAACATGATATAAATACTAAGAAATAAAATATCTTTTTCTTTCTCTTATAAAGAAGTAATAATTATAAAAGTATTGTTGTGGAAGTATTTAAATGTGTTGTGACAAGTAGGAGCAAATTTATTCTTTACCCTTACTTGGTTCTATAAAGAACATTGGTTAATTTGAAATTTGAAAAATTTTGAACATGGTTAGGCAGGGAAGATACCAGCCCTCACTCTAGAGTTCTCTCGATTTCCTCCACTTTGGGACTAACTTCTCATAACAGTATTTAAAATATCAAACAAAATTAGGTGGCTTTAGCCTGTCACTCTAAAGACCTCTAATTTTACTCCCCATTAAAAATATATCTCCTAATATATTTGCATTCAACTATATGGACTATAATTCTCATTTATATAATTGCATGTGATTTTTACCAATTCTTGATTGAGACAATACCACATTGGATCTTACATAATCTCACAACAATTTTTAACATCCTAACTGGCCAAATTAAGAAGTAAATTAAGTTCATGGAATTAAATCATCACAACTTATTCTAACATTAAACACTTATACATTCCACAACAGTCTTACATAATTTAATTACTTCTTCATTTAAGAAAGAAAAAGATAAAGAAAACTAATCAGATCTCTTGGAGAAAACACAAGCACACATTGATTTGAAAATATAAATCGTAATGAAAAAAAAAACAAGAAAAACTAAATATAAAGAAAACAGTAGTAAACACTTATCTGAAAATCCTCTCAACAAGACTCCGGAAGTTCATTTGAAACTTGACTTTCCACATGATAACACTACAGAGGTTGGCGTCCAACTCTGTTGACTCCAACTCTAACTTTAAACTTCAATAAAAACTAGATAAATGGATGAAAGAAAATTGGTGGAAAGAAAGTTTCACACCAACCCTTTCTCCTTTAAAAAACTAAACTAACTAACTCTAAAAGACTTTTAAAAACTATAAACAATAAAAGACTAATAGTAAAACTAGAAAAGACTCTATGAAACTAGAAGAGGACACTTTGAAACTAGACTCTTCGACTTGCCTACATGACATAATTTAAATAATAATACAAAATGTGCCTTGGTGTCTCTTCAAATTATGTCCCGATTCAACTTATCCTCCAAAAGATGCATCCCTTCATTCAAATTTGCCGCCCATGGGAAGTTTAGGAAGTCACTACCAAAAGTTGCTTCAAACACTCTTGAAATTGGTGCCAAAAATGAAAAAACATCAATTTTTAACCGTGGCACCTAAGCGTGGACCAGGCGGCACTTAGCCGCCAAAGTCCAATTTTTCATTTTTTTCATTTTTTCATTTTTTTACTCCAAATTTGATCCAATTTTGCTCCTTTCATCATAATCACTCATTTTCATCATACCTACAAGAAAAACACAAAATACTATCCATTAAAGTGCAAAATCATCAAAAATAGGTATACAAATGTGCATAAAAAACACTATATATTTTAGGTGTATCAAAATCTCCCAAACTTAAAATGTTACTTGTCCTCAAGTGACTCTTAATCACATAGAAAATTTTAGCATGAAATTATGTAATGAGTTTCTTAAGAAGGTAACAAAATTTTGTTCTAGAAATGAAATAGTCCAATTTAGAAAAAAATTCAGTAATTAGGACTAACTTAAAGTTTAGAAAGTTCTTTGGTAAAGGATAATGTAAAATATAGGTTTCTATCTAATTCAGAAATACTTGTAGATTCTTCAAAATATTGGATTCACACACTTATTTTTCTCACATAAAAATCTTTATTTGAAAATAATTTTACTTACTATATTATAACCTTAAGCTTTAGATTTTCTTAGAACTTATATCTTATACTTTAGGTACGGAACCAATTTTTTTTAGGCCCTTAAATCCTCAAGCTTCTCCTTCCTTTTCACATATTATTTTTCACTTTTTTCTCTTTTTCTTTTTCTTTTTCTTTTCTTTTCTTTTTTTATAAGGCAAGGATTACTATATCTTGATAGGCCTTTAATGATTTTTAATTCCACCCTTCAATTTAAAATTAAGGTCTGATATACATCTTTCACTTAAAAATCATAATAATAGTATTTGAAAATTACTCTTCAATAAAAGAAATTTATGCTTTGAAGAATAAAATTCAAATCTTCTATTTTTCAAAAAATACAACATTTCTTACTAAAGATAGGTGAACTATATTTAACATTTCTTTACTATGAAAATTTTAATTTAAATTTTTCAATATTACTATAATTTTTAACTAAATTCTCTTATTCATTTCTATATTCAAAATTTTGGTCCCCTAATATAACTTCATATACATAATTGTTTTCAATCAAAAATCAAATTAATTTTAAGTATTCTTGAGAACATGTATAATTTTAGGTTTTTGAAAAATTTTCTGTTTTAAAATTCCCCCTAAACTTTAATTTTTAGTTAGGATAAAACATTTAAGCATAAGAAATGATACATGGGTGGGAATTAAAAACTAACATAACATGCTTGCATGAATCTTAATATCCTAAATATGCAAGTATCACAATTTAAAAATAGGAGTAAAAAGAAATCAAATTCAATTTTTTATACAAAGAAAAGTAAAAATTTCAAAAGACTTCTATAATAGTGGAGGTTTTCAAAGCATATACACACCAACTGAAAAAACTGAAATCATAGTAATACTAGATAACAAATGGTTGTAGTAGATTTTGAAAAGTTTTAAACATGCAGTTTTTAAATAATAGTTTTTAATAGTGTTCCATATTATCCTATTAGTTTTGGAATTAAAGTACACACTATAAAAACTCTGACATGACATACGCATTAAAACATTTACTACTACACAAATATCATACAAAGAAACATATAAAATATCAATCCAACAAAGATACATCTGAATATGCATAAAAAATAGTCCAACTACAATCAGTATACTACTAGAGTTCAAACCACAAACACAATATTAAAATAAAACACAAGACACAACATACATCAGTACATCAACAAAAAACTCAGTAACATATAAAAAACAAATCTACTAGTCATCCTCATCATCATCATCATCTTGCTCGTTCCAATCTATGAATGGCACATAAGGTATATAGAATGGATGAGGGGGCATCTCAGCACTCAGATCACCTCTAATCAATCTATCTAAGTAATGCTGATAATTATCCTCATATTCATCATGTTTTATAATATATCTTTCCATATTATCCATCTTACCATCCATGTCTCTAACATGCTCACGAGTAAGACTCACCTTCTTCAAAATCTTTCTTAACAAACTAGTCTGTGAATCACTAGATGATGAAGCTCTCAAAGTAGTAGCACAGGAAGTAGAAGCAGCAGAAGCAGAAGCAGTAGAAGCCCTACCAAATCCTCCTCTCCAACCAAACTCTGAATGTACAGTGTAAGCTCCAACGTTTACACGGGTAATTGGTTTCAAAATCTGAAGAACCTCTTCACAAGTTTCAAATTTCACACCAGACCGCTCACATAATGAATGAATCAAGGCAGGAAATCTCATACCTACAGTAGTGGTAGATCTAGCACAATTCAAAATATAATCATAAATGATTGCTCCAATATCTATAGGCTTGTCTTGATCAATGCAATAGTTCAAAACAGCTCTCTCCCTTGCAACTTCACTAGTATGACATGAAGGCAACAGTTTAGATGAGATAAAATAATGCCATGCTTTAGAAGTGGTATTTAATTTAGAGGCCTGAAAATTGACTCTTTTATCATTAGTTATCTTCCATAATCCTCTTCCATCAGTCAGAAATGTCATTATCTCATCTAACTCTCCCTCAGTAAGATGATAGTTAGAATAAAAATAAATCATATCAGGAGGCAGTCAATAAAAAATATTGATTATCACGGATGTAAAATGTACTTCTTGCCTCCTCAGCATCACTAAGTTCTCTTCCATTGCAGGTAAGTTCGCATAAAACTCTCTGACCATAGAAACAACAACAACAGCGGAGAAACAACAGTAATTCTCTCAATTCCTTATAGAAATCATCTCTTCAATAACTTCTCCTGACTTACTGAACACATGCTCAGGAATCAATTTACGTGACTGTAGTGCATCAACGTATCGTTCCTCAGCCCTTGCACTAACAAACTTGTCAGTATCAAATCTTGTCTTTTCTCTCGCGCGCTTTGACTTTAGAGCCATCTCTAAAAATTCCTAAAAAAATTTACCATAAATTCTAAAATCAAACTCAACTAGCTAAATTAACTTCCAAAAGTAATTTCCACTAAATCTAAGAAATTTCTCATCCTTTTCCTCAAATTTTCACCATGAATAGTGATTTTAGGATTTTCCAAAATGTACTCAAAATACATGATGAAAATAAAAAATTTTTACTTAGGAGTTGTGCTCTTACCTTAAGGAATCCAAATCTAACAATTTTTGTTGAGATTGACTTTCAAATGAACCAATTGATTGATGCCCTGGGCTCCTTTTTCGCGAAAATCAGAGGCTGAAGACGATACGACAGTTAAAATTGGTGATCATCGGGTTTTTAACTACTGAAAATCAATTTTCATGAACCAGTACCTAAGCCCGAGTCCTTCGGCGCTTAGCCGCAAAATCTGGTGTTTAAGCGCCGGCACTCTGGCTCTTAACCGCCTGAGCCCAGATTTTCATAATTAAGAAAATGCACTAAACCACTTAGTCAATCATCCATAATCTTTTCAAAATAATTGTCTCTTCCCCAAAAATCTCGAAATACTCCAATTTCAAATTTTAATATCCATTGATTCCAATCAAGTTTCACACAAACACAAACTTATATTCATTAAAAACAAACCACACTTAATACAAAATAAGAATTTCTATCCAAACACTTTGGATGAAGTTCCCTAGATACAAAAGGACTCAATAATCATAAAGATAGGTTTACATCACTAAGATGTAACAATCACACATTAAAGTGCGACAGAACATAATCATAAAACATTAAACACTTAAAAACAACAAACACATAAAACATAAGATACTCAAAATAAACCACAAGATCAAACTAACATTTAATTTCACTCCCGAGTTGGCAGAATATATCCAGAACCACTATTTTTTCCATTTGACCCTTATGGAATATAAATTTGATAGAACGTGCGATGATTGAACACTCTTACATCATTTTCTTCTAACCACTTGTTCTTCTGGAACATCGCTTTATCCGCTTTTTCCACATGACTTGTATGATTGAATTACATCTTGAGTTGCCATCCCTAATGCTCCAAATGTGTGTTAGTTTCATTAATCTTTACTTCGATTAAAGTTACTCGGGCTTCGATCTTTGCAATCTTTTCTACAATTCATTGAATACTAACGACGAGAAATCCATTGAATAACTCTTTAGTACTGTCACTAATAAACTTACTCTTGTTAGAATCCTCTTTCTTCTTGATCTTATTCTCCCAGGAAGACATGATGCACTCAAAACACTCTTCTCAATACTCAAGAATGAAAATAGGACTTGGGGCAAGTGTTTCTCTTAATTCAGGGCCTTTTTATAGAATTTAGAAGTGCATAAACCGCCCTTAAACGTTTTAAAACTCCAAAATAACTTCCAAAACCATTTCCCCACGATCTTGGCTTTTAGAACCTCATTTATCACATGCTTAATAACTCGAGCGCCTAAGCGCCAACTAGGCAACGCTTAGCCACCAGTGCTCAATTTAGTACAGGTCTGCCAAATGTCCAAAATTTCATTCCAACTCCTCTAAGTCTTAAAATAAGGTCAAATAAACACTACTATAACATAAAAACTCTAAAATACTACTACTAAAATATAAAAATAAACCAAATAAAGCACACAAAGCAAACATAAAGCAAAGCACACCGATAACTATGGGTTGCCTCCCACAAAGCGGTTGGTTTAATGTCTTTAGCCTGACATAGCCAGAACTCATTTTGAGTGACCCAACATCATATTCTCATCAGATTTAAGTTGATTGACTGAAAAATAAGGTTTAAGTCTATGATCGTTAACTTTATATATTTTCTAGTCTTAGGATCTTGAAAATCCATAGCTACATAGGAATAAACTTTTATCAGAATAAATGGACCCATCCACCTGGACTTAAGTTTTTCAGAATAAATTCTCAATCTGGCATTATACCGAAAAACCTTCTGTCCTGGCACAAGATTTTTAGTATGAATCTTCCGATCATGCCATAACTTCATCTTTTCCTTATAAATCTTATCATTTTCATAAGATTCATTCCTTATCTCTTCAAGCTCATTTAATTGCAATAATCTCTTCTCAGCAGCATCTTTCAAATTATAATTGAACTCTTTAATAGCCCAATATGCTTTATGCTCAAGTTCAATAGGCAAGTGACAAGCTTTTCCAAAAATCAGCCTATATGCGGACATTCCTATAGGGTTTCTGTAGACAGTCCTATAGCCCCACAAAGCATAATCCAGTTTGATTGACCAATACTTTCTATTTGGATTAACAGTCTTTTTAAATATTTCTTTAATTTCATGATTGTATAATTCAACCAAACCACTTGTCTGAGGATGATAAGCAGTAGCAATGCAATGATTTATATGATATTTCTTTGCTAACTTCTCAATAATCGCATTTTAAAATGACTTCCCCCATCAGTTATGATTACTTTTGGTATTCCTAATCTGTAAAATATATTCTTTCCTAAAAAATTTGCAACAATTTGAGCATCACATCGAGGTAAAGCAATAGCTTTAATCTATTTGGAAACATAGTCTGCTGCTATCAAAATATAAACATTTCCGAAAGATGGTGTAAATGAACCTATGAAATCTAATCTTCAAACATACAATATTTCAACTTCCAACATATAATTGAGGGGCATTTCATTTCTTCTAGAATATTGCCTACACGCTAACATCTATCACAATTTTTAATATAAGCATTCACATCCTTAAAAATTATAGGCCAATAAAATCCAGATTGTAAGATTTTATATGCAATTCTTTCAACTCCAAAATGTCCCCCATAATCAGAATCATGAAATTTTTGAATAATTTTATAAGTCTCTTCCAAAGGTACACATTTTTGATTTATAAGATCATTTCCTTATTTATATAAAGTTGGGTCATCCCAAAAATAAGTGTTAGCATCAGACAAGAATTTCTTCTTTTTCTGGTATGTCAAACCATAGGGTATAATATTACTGACAATAAAGTTTACTATGTCGGCATACCACGAAACACGCCACTCATTAACAGTGAAAGTTTTTCATCTGGAAAATGTTCATTAATTTCTTCAGCATTACAGAGAGATTTTTCATTTCCAAGCCTGAACAAATGATCAACAATTTGATTATCAGAACCCTTCCTATCTACTATCTCAAAATAAAATTCTTGCAAAAGAAGAATCCATCTAATCAATCTCGGCTTCACATCCTTCTTCTTCATTAAATATTTGATAGCAGAATGATTAGTATGCACCACACATTTAGTTCCAATTAAATATGATCAAAATTTATCAAAGGTAAATACTATAGTGAATAACTCTTTCTCTATAGTGGTATAATTAATTTAAGCTTCATTAAGAGTTTTACTAGCATAATAAATAACTTTAAAAATTTTATCATATATCCGACCTAAAACAACACCAATAACGTAATCTCTAGCATCACACATTAATTCAAAAGATTTTTCCCTGTTTGGTGAAATTATAACAGGTGCAGTGATTAATTTTTTTTTTAATGTTTCCAAAGCTTTTAGGCAATCATCATAAAAATAAAAATTACGTCCTTTTCCATTAAACGACATAAAGTTTTTGTATTCTTTGAAAAGTCTTTGTTGTAACTCCTGTAGAATCTAGCATGCCCTAGAAAACTTCTAATTCCCATTACATTGGTTAGGCAAGGTAAATTACAGATAAACTGAATTTTTGCAGGATCTACCTCCAGACCTCTTTCTGAAATCCGATGTCCCAATACAATTCCTCCTGCTACCATAAATTGACATTTTTCTGAGTTAAGGACTAAATTAGTTTCTTCACAGCATTTTAGAACTTTAGACAAATGTTCTAAGCATGATTCAAATGAAATTCCAAACACTGAAAAGTAATCCAAAAAAACTTCAATCCCTTTTTCAAAATCACAGAAAATAGCCATCATACATCTCTGAATTATAGCAGGGGCATTACATAAACCAAAGGGCATTCTTCTAAAAGCGAACATACCATAAGGACTGGTAAACATAGTTTTCTCTTGATCCTCAGGAGCAATTTGAATTTGTTGGTAACCAGTATATCCATCCAGAAAAAAAAAGTGTTTATGCCCAGCCAGTCTATCCAGCATCTGATCCAGAAATGGGAGAGGAAAATGATCTTTCCTTGTGGCAAGATTTAATTTTCTATAATCAATCCATATTCGCCACCTTGTAACTTGGCTTGTTGGAATCATTTCAGTCTTTTCATTAACCGTCACAGTTACTCCTTATTTCTTAGGAACACAGTGAATAAGACTAACCCATGCACTATCTAAAATAAGGTAGATAATTCCAGCATCCAACCACTTAAAAATTTCTTTCTTAACAACATCTTTCATGATAGTATTTAATCTCCTTTGGGGATCAGCTTGAGGTTTGCAATTATCTTTCATAAGAATTCTGTGCATACAAATTGAAGGACTGATTCCTTTAATATAAGCAATTGTCCATCCAAATGCTTTCTTATACTTCTTCAAAATTTCAAGTAAACTCTCTTCTTCTTTTTCAGTTAATTGAGATGAAATTATAATAGGCAAGGTTGATGAAACGCACAGAAAAACATACTTCAAATGATCAGGAAGCATTTTTAACTCAAGTTCAAGAGATTTTTCAATTGATGGACCACAAGATTCATCTTTTTCAGTCATATCCAACAATTCAAAATTTTCATGAACATAATTTAATTCTTCCTCTTGAAAATCTTCAGAATGATGTAACTCCTCTTCTTGCTTCTATTCCAATTCTTCTCTTTCAAGATTTTCTTCATAAGTTGACTTGAAATAACATTCACTCAAATATCTGATAACATCCATCCTATAGCATTCATCATCTTTACCACTTGCAGGATATTTCATTGATTTTGAAATATTAAATGTAACAGTTTGATCATTAACCCTCATCATTAATTCCCCTTTTTGCACATCTATCATTGCTCTGCATGTGGCTAGGAAAGGTCTTCCCAAAATGATGGGTATCTCTTTATCTTCCTCCATATCAAGCACAATGAAATCAACAGGAAAGATAAATTTATCCACTTTAACCAAAACATCTTCTATAACTCCTTTTGGATATGTGATCGAACGATCTGCTAATTGCAGAGTTATAGTAGTTGGGGCTATTTCTCCTAATTCAAGTATTTCGAATATTGATAGAGGCATAAGGTTAATGCTTGCACCCAAATCACATAAAACTTTTCCATAGAATTTGTCTCTGATTGGAATTGTGAAACTACCAGGATCTTTAAGCTTTTCAGAAAGCTTCTTCTAAATTATTGCACTGCACTCCTCACTAAGTGCAACTGTCTCATTATCTTCAAACTTCCTCTTTCTGTTGAGAATATCTTTCATAAATTTCACATAGCTCGGCATTTGTTCTAAGGCTTCAGCAAATGGAATATTAATGGTAAGCCTCTTAAATATCTCCAAGAATTTTGAAAATTGCTTATCCAACTTTTGTTGACGAAGTCTCTGAGGAAATGGAGGTGGTGGTTTTTCCAAATCAACCTTAGGTGTAGAAATTGGTCTTTTCAACCCTTTCGGAGCGTCCTGTTTTGGTTCTTCAATCTCTTCTTTCTCTACTTTAGTTTCTTTCTGAATTCTACCTTCTAACTCTCTTCCACTTGTCAGTTGAATTGCTTTTACATGCTCTTTATTCTTTTCTCTTGGAATCACTTCAATATTACTTGGAAACATTCCTTGGGATATATTACTAATGAATTTGTAATTTTCCCCAATTGATTTTCAATATTTCTGATAGTTGCTCCTTGAATTTGCAATTGATTTCCCATATGTGACACCACTTCTTCAATAGACAACTTCTTCTCCTTTAATTATAAAGCATTGTTAAAACCTGAAGGATAAGTTAGTCTATAATTATTATTTCCTTGGTTGTTCTAGTTTCCCAATGGGTTTACTTTGTGGTTCCCCCATTGTTGATCAATACCACCCTGATTATTGGTATTCCAGTTAAAGTTTGGATGATTCTTACAAACTAGGTTATAATAATTGGAATATGGGTTATTAGGCTTGCTTATAGCATTCAAAGTTTCTGGTGAAGAATAAGAATCAACCATTTGGCCTAATGAATTTTCTTTAATCATGTAATTTGGCCGAGAAAAATTCATCCCAAATTGGTCTATCTTCCTTGAAAATGCAGCCACTTGATTTGCTAACATTGAAAAAGCATCATTTTCATGAACACTTGCTACCTTTTTAGGATTTAACCTTTCAGAAAGCCATTGAAAATCATTAGTAGTCATTTCTTCAATGAAAGCATAAGCATCAGCAAACTGTTTAGACATTAATGATCCACCCGCAACAACATCGATAATTGATCTAAAATCCAACTAATCCATTGTAAAAGGTTTGAATTCTTAACCAATCTGGTTCGAATGATGTGGACATTTCCTGAGGAGATCTTTAAATCTTTCTCATACTTCATATATTAATTCACCTTCAAACTGACAAAAAGATGTAATATCATTTCTCAACTTTGCAGCCTTCAATGGTGGAAAATATTTAGCAAGGAATATTGGTGATAAATCACTCCAAGTTCTGATAGATCCAGATGCTAACGAATTTAACCATATCTTAGCTTTATCCCTTAGTGAGAAAGTAAAAATTCTGAGTCTAATAGCATCATCCGAAACACCATCATATTTAAAAGTAGCACACAACTCTAGAAAATTAGCAAGATACAAATTAGGATCTTCAGTTGTTGTTCCCCCAAACTGATTATTAGACAACATTTGGATAATAGCAGGTTTAAGCTCAAAGGAATTAGCAGCTACAACAAGGTGTTGAATACTACCATGAAGTTCATCCACTGTATGGTTAACATAATCTCTTAAAGGTTTGAATTCTTGATGGATGCCAACATTTTGATTTTGATGATTTGCCATTTCTTGAGTATTTTTATATTTTTCAAAATTTTTAATTTTTTTATTTTTCTAATAGTTCTTTCTAATTCAAAATCGTAAGGCACAAGTCCCTCAGAACCTGAACTATGCATACAAAAATAAAATAAAACAAAACACAATACACTAACAAAAACAAAGAAAAGTAAAAATTTAAATTTTTCTTAATTTTCTTTAAAAATGCAGTTTTAATTAATTGTTCAGGCAACGACACCAAAAACTTGATCCCCAAATATTTATGCTTACCTTTTAGATATGAAAATTATGATTTGATAATATGAGATACTACGCAAGTATACGTATCGTTTATCAAGTAATATAATACTTTCTGATTAAGCCCCGAGCTATCGAACCCATAGGGAAATGTAATAACTTTTTAATGAAATAAGAAAATTATATTTTTTATTTTTTAAATGACTTTTGAAAGTATGTTTTGATTTGTAAAGTTCGAAAATTATTTTTGGGATTTTTTATAAAAAGCTAAGCAAGAAATAAAAATTATCAAAACATTAAAACACGATATAAAACACTAGGAAATAAAATATATTTATCTTTCTCTTATAAAGCAGTAATAATTATGAAAGTATTATTGTGGAAATATTTAAATGTGTTGTGAAAAATATGAGCAAATTTATTCTTTACCCTTACTTGGTTCTATAAAGAACATTGGTTAATTTGAAATTTTAAAATTTTGAACATGGTTAGGCAGGGAAGATACCAGCTCTCACTCTAGAGTTCCCTCGATTCCCTCCACCTGAGGGCTAACTTCTCATAACAGAATTTAAAATATAAAACCAAATTAGGGGATTTTAGTCTGTCACTCTAAAGACCTCTAATTTTACTTCCCGTTAAAAACATATCTCATAATATATTTACATTCAATTATATGGACTACAATTCTCACCCATATAATTGCATGTGATTTTTACCAATTGTTGTTTGAAACAACACCGCATTAGATCTTACACAATCTCACAACAAATTTTAACATCTTAACTGGACAAATTAAGAAGTAAATTAAGTTCATCGAATTAAATCTTCAAAACCTAGTCCAACTTTAAACACTTATACATTCCACAACAATCTTACATAATTTAATTACTTCTTCATTTAAGAAAGAAAAAGATAAAAAAACTGCTTAGATCTCATGGAGAAAGCAAAAGCACACATTTATTTGAAAATAAAAAATCGTAATGAAAAAAAAACAAGAAAAACTAAATATAAAAAATAAACAGAAGTAAACACTTATAAGAAAATCCTCTCCACAAGACTCTGGAAGTTCCTTTGAAACTTGACTTTCCACAGGACAACACTACAGAAGTTGGCGCCCAACTCTGTTGACTCCAACTTTAACTTTAAACTTCAATAAAAACTAGATAAATTGATGACAAAAAAGATTGGTGGAAAGAAAGTTTCACACCAACCCTTTCTCATTTAAAAAACTAAACTAACTCTAAAAGACTTTTAAAAACTATAAACAATAAAAGACTGAAAGTGAAACTAGAAAAGACACTTTGAAACTAGAAGAGGACACTTTGAAACTAGACTCTACGACTCTCTTACATGACGTAATTTTAATAATAATCTAAAAGGTGCTTTGGTGTCTCTTCAAATTATGTCTCGATTCAACGTATCCACCAAAAGATGCATCCCTTCATTCAAATTTGCCGCCCATGGGAAGTTAAGCAAGTCACCACCAAATGTTGCTTCAAACACCTCTTGAAATTGGCGCCAAAAATGAAGAAAAATCGATTTTTAACTGTGGACGGAGTGTAGCCGCCAAAGTCCAATTTTTCATTTTTTTTCATTTTTTTGCTCCAAATTTGATCTAATTTTGCTCCTTTCATCATAATCACTCATTTTCATCATACCTGCAAGAAAACAACAAAATATCTTCCATTAAAGTGCAACATTATCCAAAATAAGTATAAAAATGTGCATAAAAACACTATATATTTTAGGTGTATTAGTTGCCAACCCTGATCTGTAGCTTTCTTGCTATCCCAACCATTCCTCTGTTGTTTTTGCAATCCCAATAACTACCAGCCATCTTCCCTCGTCCCATAATTGTTGTCGTCATCTCAGGACAACAATACTTTGTTGTTCCAACCACTTCCAGACCTCCTCACTCCTCTAGCTTGCTACCACTAACCTGGACAACAACGTACCTCACGCCATCACTACCTTCTTCATTACCGCCACCAGTCCAGACAGCCCTTCCACGTCGATCTCCGCAGCTTGCCTATTGTTCGAAAAACTTATAAACATCCGGCTGGCTTTTTTTACTTGCAAATCGGCCCTTTTTACAATTCAACCACTTTCCAGACCCTCTCCACAACCCTTTGATCAAACCCTAATAGGAGTTAGTGTTGTGTTTGTTGCAATATCAGACACTTGGGTTTAGTTTCAAGTTTCTATTTTATTTCATTAATAATATTTAGTTTATTGGTTGTTGTTAGGTAACTCGGGTATTATGGTACAGAACATTTTCAATTATTATTTGAAACATACCATGCAAAGTTGAAACTCTTACATTGGGTTCACATGCATAGGGCCCACCGATCATTTAAAGTAATATATAGGAAATAAAAATTAAAATACACCAAGGCTTTCCTAATAATTTCCCCATAAAGACCTCCAACGTGGGGTCTCTTCGGCCAACAGAAAACACCTACTAACAGTTTTCCATTATCAGAATCCACAGGTGATTAATTACTGTTCTTCATGAAAAAGAAATAAAATTCACTTGATCCGTCAGTGTCAATGATTTAGCAATATGTTAGATCTAAATCTCATTTATGTTAAACATTAGGAAGATTTACATACATAAAACTCTATTCTTATGTATTTACATATCTAACTCCTAAATACTATTTTTTTTTTCATACATGTAATCTTCACAATGCAAGAAAAAGGTGTGTTTCACTTTTTAAAAGTTAAAACAGTAATATTTCTTCATGTGATATGAAAAATTTAGGTGGCGTAAATGTAGAAGGTAAAATTTAGAAGTTACATATGTAAATACAAAATAATTGGGTACTATGCATAAAAATGCCCTCACTTGAAACAGTGCAGAATAGAGAGATATGAGGCGTTTAACTGATCATAATATAGTATTTTCAGCCATGAATTAAAGAGTTGGATGCTGAGAATTTTTGACAAGTCACTCTGCAATAGTGCAGATGGACCATGAACATTCTTAGTGGTGGGTCCTAAGTACATGTTAGGTGTTGTGTCATTTCCATAGGCCCATCTGATATTAATGCTATATGTCTCCCAAATTAGCTTATTTTTGCTGAATAGGGATCAAAACATGATGGCGATCTTTGGTGCACCTAACTTTAATTCCCTAAATCTGGACAGGCACCCTAACTTCAGAGATTGAGGTTTGTCCTACCACCCACCCATAAAGTCTTTTTTCATTTTCAGGCTTCATAAATAAGGATTATGACAGGCACTACTAAAGTTTTGAGCTAAACTGACACTTGTTTTTAGTGTGTTGGTAAATTTGAATTGTCGGCAATAGTTTTTTTAAATGGCTATGCTTGAAAATATTGTCCACTTTTCTTTTTTTAATAAGGTACGAGCTCTGAAAAAATTTTCACTTCGGAACTTTTAAACTTAACGAGTTACGATCACTCATTTGTATTTTTACATCAATATATTTTACAGGCAAATGATGCAAGTAAAGTATAGTCCTTTTAGGTGCCTTAACAAAACCTTCATGTGAGGTGTTTATCATATTTATCTTCTTAGTTTTATTATTAGCCTCAGTCTTAATCATGCCTGTATGCTGAGCGTGGTGTTACTGTTAAACATTTCCCATTTTTCTTTTTCTTTTTGATTTTTGTTTTTATTTTTTTCTTTATTTTTTGGTACAACAGTAGAATAAAATTAAGTGAAGCTAAGTGATATCATGCGAAAATTAGGGCTAATATGACTCGAGGAAGATTTACATACATTACCACTTAATTCTTATGTATTTACATATCTAACACTTAAACTTCGCATCTTATGGATAAAAAGGTTTACTTCACTCTTTAGAATTTAAAATAATAATATTTGCTGTGATATAAAAGAGTTGGGTAGTGTAAATATAAAAGGTGAAGTTTAGGTGGCGGTATGTATGTAAATTCCCTCCTTGATTCAAAGGCTTGAACATATCAGCATGATGCCAATGTTCTTCAACTTATTTGGCGTAGCTTTTTTTGCACATGTAGCTCTTTAAATATAGGTCTGTACATATGCTGAAATGTTTGCGTTCACAAAATTTTGTTGCCCCTTGCTGGAACTTAAGAGAGGTGCTACAGCTGCTGAATTATGCATATGAGATTTTGTAATACATGCAAGAAAATATATAGTTTTTAATTATTATTTTTTGGGTTGAAGAAGGGGGTTAGATTGGGTCGGGCTCATGTCTAGTCCGACTTTGGATAGACCCAAAACTACTTAAATCGAACTATACCGACTAATAATTGAGCTAGAAAGCCCAACCCAATTCCGACCCGCCTTTAACTTGTCATCTTGAACCAGACCTTAATAACACATTTAACATAAAACATAAAACTATTCGGGTCAAATTTGGATCAAACTCAAGTCAAATTTAGGTCAATTTCAAGTCAATTTCATGTTGGTTGGTCAATTTTGTGTTGATTTTTGGTTAGCTAAGTGGTTTTAAATTAATTTTGGGTTGGCAGGTCAATCCGAACCCAAACCCAAATTTAATTGAGTTAGGATTTCTAACTCGAACCAACCAGAAAAATATTTGGGTTACCGTGCACCCGAATTTTTGAGCCGTTTAAATCGAGTTTACATGTCCCTTACTAAAGATATATAATATATATATATATATATATATATATATATATATATATATATATATATATATATATATATATATATATATATAAAAGAATATTAACATGCCCACTACACGATTCATATCTTTATAAACCTCTCGCTTAAATTTTTGTATGTATATATTTAAACCTTTGGTGTGATCAAGTCATTCATGAAAATATTTATTCAACTCTTTAAAAGTAGGTGGAATTTTGATGTGAATTCATGGAAAATTTGTCTATAGTATATATGTAAATACTAAATTTTTTGTCTTTGATATGTAAATACTTAAGAATTGCTTGGTATGTATGTAAATGCCCCTTTTTTATTATGAAAAGCTTTATCTGTTGTTGAAACCGAGGCATTGCAAAAATTATTCGGTCCAGAGTCCGGATGCAGCGTTGCGTCCGGCCTCCAATGGGAGATCGGCGGCCGGTGAGGCCGCCGATAAATAATTTTTTTTTAAATTATTGGCGGCCCTACCGGCCTCCGATCTCCTACGAAGCGCCGGACACAGCACTGCGTCCGGACTCGGACCGAATAAATTTTCGAGTCATTGGAGGCGCTTCATACTACAAGTTGCTTGACAAAAAACCTGAACGATTTTTTTCTTCATCCTTTTAGGTGTTTCATCCTTTTAGGTGTTGTTGGTACTAGCGTTTATTGGAATATTGGTACTATTAAGTCTAACATATAAAATGATGTAAAAATTAGTCAGTCGGTGGTTCCAAAATATGTGGTGGCAAGTTGACATTTGCACGTTCAAAGGAAAACAGTTGCGGCATTAATTCGACGAGGGTATTGAAGCTGCAAAGTAGTGACGTTTTACTGTGTAAATACAGTAAAAATAACTTCGCAAACCATAAAAATAAGGAAGGTTTGCATGCATATCACCCCATTCTTATGTAATTACAGGTCTAACATCTAAAATTCAATATTTATATATATATGCCACTTAAAAATGAGTATTTCACTTTTTAATAATTAAAATATTTATATTTTAATGTGATATGAATGATTTAGGTGGTAATTATAAAAATCAAAATTTAGATTTTAGATATGCAAGTACATAAGATTTGTGTGGCATGTATGTAAACGCCTCAAGAAAATAAAAGTCTTGAATCACAAAAAACATTGCTTAGAATATATTATTTAACCCAATTATTTGGAAGAATTTCATTATTTCCATCCAACTTCACTCTAAACGAGGATTATATAAGGATGATTACAAAGAAATATTACATCAGGAATCTGCACGTTGCTCTACATGTGGAGTCCAATCAGGGAATGTCACGTGGCGCTGACGGCCCCACCCATTAGAGGACAGAAAATTGTATCGGAGGACCCGGTTCGAGCGGAACCTGAAATTTTTCCTTTATTTCTGAGCGTAAAAAAATTTCGCACACTACTGTTCTATTGCTTGCAGTTGAAGAAATATTTGTCATCCACGACAGGCAGCTAGGGTTTCTCTGACAACAACAAAGCTTCCATGGACTTCTCCTTGAATGATGTTCAAATGCCGGAGGACCTTAACCCGTCGTTCTCCTTGAACTTTGAAGAAAAAGTTAGTCTCCTTTTACGTTAGGTTAGGGTTGTCGTTGTGCTTTTGGTGTCATGATTTTGTTTCGGGTGTTAACATTGTAGTTTACTTGTGTAGTTCTTGCAAGGTTGTTTTTTGTTTTGTTATTATGGTATAATAGCTTGTATTGCTTTGGTGTTACTCTGGTGTTATTGTCGTAAGAAAATGATTTTTCTAGTGTTTTTATGGTGTTACTCCGATGTTATGTGGGTTCCTATCTTTCATTTAGTACTATTACTGGGGTGTAGTAGTTAGCTTAGTCAGATGCAAATGGTTGGTATTGATGTAGTGATATTGGGTGTCGTACAGTGATGTTATTCAGGTGTTATTATTGTATTATTGAGTTGTTATCATGATTTTTGCTGGTATTATCATTATTTTTACTGTAGTTCTTTGTAGGCACAGTTCTTATTGATATTATGGTATAATATTTGTTGTTTTACTGGTTACAATGGTGTCAAGCTTGTGTTATTATTGTGTTACTCCAGTGTTATTCCAACTATATTTTTATTTTCTTGTGTTATCATGGTGTTATTGTAGTGATATTGATGTGTTATCATGGTGTTTTGCTGGTATTGACATTATATTTACTGGTGTAGTTCTTGGTATAATTGTTATTATTTTACTGATGTTACAATGGAGTCAAGCTTGCATTATTTTAGTGTTACTCCAGTGTTATTCCAGCTGGATTGTGGTTTTCTGGTGTTATTATGGTGTTACTCCAGTGTTACTCCAGCTAGATTGTGGTTTTAAAATTTGTTTTAATTATGTTCAAATTTGCAGTCATGTGAGGTGAGACATGATGACAATGAACCAATTAAAGAGAAGTTTCTGAGAGACACTGTCCAGAATGAGCAAGAAGCATATGAAAGCTATCGTGCGTATACACATCATGTAGGATTCATTGTTCGGAAGGAGCACACTAGCTACTGGCCGAACTCCAGCAAACTGAAGAGCAAAGATTATATTTGCTGAAAAGCTGGGTACAAGAAAGAACCTAACATCATGGATACATTGAAGTTCAAAAAGGCGACAAGAGGACTGGCTGTAAAACTTTGGTTTGATATGTTGTTGATCTCGAAGGCAATTGGACTGTGATAAAATTCATTGAAAATCACAATCATCCTTTGGCTGAAAATGGTGATAAGCATCTTCTTCAGTCCAACAGATAGATAAGTGAGCTAAATGCAGACATGTTAAGATCAATGACAGGATCAAAGATCAGAGCAAGAGATGCATACCAACTCATTGCCACGGAGGTTGGTAGTGTGGAGAATTTGGAATGCGCTAAAAGAGATGCATTTAATTTCATTCAAAGAGAAAGAAGAGAAATACTTGAACAGGGAGATGTCAATGCTTTGATACAATTGTTCATGAAGAGGTAAGCTGGGGATACCATGTTTGCTTGGGATTTTCAAACATATGAGTTTGGTCGGTTAACAAGCATTTTTTGGAGTGATGGGTTATCCAGGCTGGATTATGACTATTTTGGTGATGTGATATTTTTTTTTGCAAGTTACAGATTAAATAAATATAACTTATGTTGTGCACCTTTTGTGGGGAGTTAACCAACACTAGCAGAATGTTCTATTTGGTGTTGAATTTTTGTCCGATGAGTCTACTGAATCATTTAGTTGGCTATTCAAATCATTCATTCGAATAATGGGAGAAAAACATCCAATAAAAATTTTTCACCGACCAAGATCAAACGATGGCATAAGCCATTACAAAATGCCTCCCACAGATGTGTCACAGATTATGTCAATGACACATCTACAAGAAACTGTCTTCAAAAGTACATTGTGGAGTTCATAAGAAGAGTGTAAGTGGTCTTTTTTCTAAATGCATGAGTAAGTGTGATTCCGAAGAGGAGTTCGAAGAAACTTGGTCTTTAATGATAGAGGTGTGAGAACTACAAAGCAATGCCTTGTTAGATGAAATCTACCGTTTAAGGCACAAATGGTCAACATTATACAATAAAGATATATTTGGAATGGGAATCTTATCAACTCAGAGAAGTGAGTCCACCAATAATATTTGTCATAGTGTTGCAAAGTCTACAATCTCTCAGACGGATTGTTTTGTTGGAATTGAAAAGATAATGAAATTGTGGCGCCGAAACGAGAAGGACGAAGATTTCAAATGCGATCAGTATGTCACAATACCCATGGTGAAAATCAATCAAATGCTGAGGCAAGCTGCATCATTCTGTACACGGAAGCTTTACTCAATGTTTGAGCATGAGCTATTGAATGAAATATGTGGGCTTACAGTTGAATTACCCGTGGGGGGTGAGAATAAATATTATGTGATGAGCCTGGACGATGAGGGAACAGGACAACCCTGGATCATGTTAGTTGATAAAGTTAACTGTGAGGTGACATGTTCTTGCAAAAAAATTTAAATGATGGGGTTGTTGTGCTCCCATTCACTATTTGTTCTCAATATAGCTAAAATGAAGTTGATTCCAGAAAAGTATTTCATAATGCGGTAGTCCATACATGCTAAAAGGGACATCTATAACAGGTTTGGATGTAGATATTTAATGGACTCCAGGTTGAATAATGTTTCCTCAAGTGGACTTCTATTTCTCTCATGCTCTTAGAAATTTGCATATCAACTCATTAATAAAGCGAAAGGAAACGATAAAGCTGAGGAATGCTTGCGGGACACATTTAAAAAATTATTTGTAGATCATGAAGATGTTATAGCAGGGAGAATACCCGAAGTTAAGAAAACAATAAAAAAGAAAAAACTTGCAAATGTTGAGTTCAGTGTGAACGATCCAGCAAAGATGAGACCGAAAAGAATATCTACATCCAGATTGAAAGGCTACTGGGAGAAAAATATGAAACCTAAAAGTAAGTTCTTATAGATTTAGTATTTCTTTCATTATATGTGTATTGTAAATTCCTTATTGTAAACATTGCATTCAGGAAATAAACAAGCATCGAGTAGACATGACGTTGTTAATCTAGACGATTAAAGTTTGACAGACTCTCTGACCCAAGTATATTAATACGATTTAGTCTCATTTGACTGTATTTTATTTAAAATGATACTTTGTATTTCTCCCCCATTGCAGGAATACTATGCAACGCAGCTAACCAGAACATATACTGAACTGTTGTTGGATTCTATAAATGAGTGATAAATGCATTGTTTTCATTGTTCTTACATATATGGTGGTTATACTTTATCATTCTTTGATACTTTTTGTCAATGTAAAATGATGAAATTCTTATAGTAATTGTAATGTTATATTTTATCATTCTTTGATACTGTTTTCGTTGTTCTTACATATAGTTAATCTTATTTTAAATAGCAGACATTAATAACCCCTCATTGACACGCAAATAGCAAGTGAATAACACGAAAATAACACGTGAATAACATGAAAATAACACGTGAATAACACACAAATATTCTCGTGAATAACACACAGATAACACGTGAACAACACGAAAATAACACGTGAATAATACACAAATATTCCCGGTGAATAACACACATATAACATGTGAATAAAACGAAAATGACACGTGCATAACACTTCAATAACAGGTGAACATCAAATAAATAACATGTTGGTAACAACTGAATAACACGTGCATTAGAGTCCATAAATTTATTTTAAATATAAGTACATGTGAACATCAAGCAAATAACACATGATTAAGATGCAAAACATGCAATAACACTTGCGTAACACATTAATAACACAAAAATAACACGTTAATATCATGAGAATATTCTCGTGTTACCGCGTTTGTGTCATTATCCGCTAGTATACTTATCTGAAGGAATATTCTCCTTGTGTTATTGTCGTTGTCCCTGTATTACTGCCGATTTAATCGGTGTTATTCCGGGAATATTCCCGTGTTACTGTCGATTAAATCGGCGTTACTGCGGGAATATTCACGTGTTACTGCTGATTAAATCGGCATTACTATGGTAATATTACTGTGTTACCACTGTAAAAAATCGTGTTATTCGGTGTTATTCCCGTGTTACTGCTGTAAAAAATCATGCTATTCGGTGTTATTCCCGTATTATTCATCGATTTAATTGTTTCTTTATTTTATAAAAATATTATTTGTAAAGAACATATAAAATTTAAATAACTTTATTAATTAGTTCAATGATATTCTGTCTTTTATCATTTAGTTGAATAAGTTATTAAATTTAAATAACTTTATCAATTTAAAAATTTTATCAATGATATTTAGTTTTTTATAAAATATTATTTACGATGTATAAGATCCCAAATGATTTATATACGATGTATGAGGTCAGAAATCGGGGGACAAATTACGCAAATTAGTTCAACTTTAAAAAGTTAGGCATATAACATGATAGGGTAATGTGTTACTCAAACTTAGACACAGTTCCATTACGTGCTTTAAGGTAGAACAACAATAACAAATAAATAAAATTACATCAAACATTAACAACAGCAATAACGAAAAAATCATTAACAAATAAATAAAATTACAACAGTGTACAAACTATCAATTCCTTGACAGTACGCAAATTTCATAGGCAAAGTCAACTCTAAATCGTTCCATTTCATTCTGCCAATTCAGATGCTGACGCTAATCGACTTCTGCGGCCTGCACAAGTGTCTCCATGTACTTACAAACAAACATGTCGCAATCGACACCGTTCCTTTGAGATGGTACATTCCTAGCAATTCCTAACCCCCATTTCTCGATTTTGGCTTTGAATAAATGACCACAATCTTTAATAAACATTTCGACCTGAAAAGATGAAGCAGTTGATTGTCACTGGAGTGGTTTGAATGTACATTTACTGAATATAAAAAAGATAAAGTTTGATGTATTTACAATGGCTTCAATGTAGGCCTTATGAATCGGGTTAGGTAGAGAGTCATATAATATTCACCTTCTGAGGCTAAAATCTCCTACCAACAAAATCCAGTGCTTATTCTGAATGATTGGAAAAAAAAATAGTCTTTGTCTGACTCACGGTCTCTTTGGTGTGTGGTTAACAAATTGCTTGCTATTGCCAAATTTATTATGCATCTGCATAAAATTATTACTTTTAGCGTGAAAGTAATACATAATAAAAAATTATAATGAATGAAAAATAAAGAACGATAACTAGATAAAATAGTGAAACATAAAGGTAAGACTGGTATAAATCAGGTCTCCTCAAGGTTCTTTCTTGCAAAAAGACTACAAAAAGATCAACGTGTTCGTTTCCAAATGACTTATTACATAGAACATCTTCGAGGGCTATTCGGTCAATCAAAATGCCACCTCTGTTAAGTACAATATCACTACTGCATAGACGAGAAAGAGTTTATGTTAATTAATTACAACACAACTGCCAATATTTAAATAGATATTGTACATTTAATTACGGTCCAGGGTATCTCGCGATGCGCTGAGCTATTTCTTCCCGCATTTCAAGTGGTATCAATGATTTAGCAAGATAATCAATAACTGTTTCCGTAAGGCGAGGCTTCAAAACAAAACAATACTTTTTAATGACAAGAAAAATATATAATATATTGGCCAGACTATATAGAGTAATTAAGTATTTACAACTATCGCGTATTCGTTTCCATCAGAGCTATGACTCTGACTCGAGACCTCCTTTAAAGAACCTGCTTCTTCAACTACACCCAATTTTGTATCAAAATGTTCTTCTGGAATGAGCACCTTATGGGCATCACCCTCTCCAACATCAATATGTACATCAGATGCGACAAGACGAATCCATAAAAAAGAATAAAAATAAATAATTATTGTTATAAAACATAATTGCAAGGTATATCAAGAAGTAAAAAAAAATTGTCGTGCTCACCGAAAGGGATAGAGAATCTAGAACACCCATTACTTCTCTTTACACTTCAACAGAGTCTTCATGGATTGTCTGATCCCCAACATCTTCATCTTTTGCATCTTTTATTGTTACTTCGGCCTCTTGAGCCTGTTCAATATCATCTGTATGCACAAGATCCTCTGTATGTACAGGATCAGTAGTATGCACGAGATCCTCTGTATGTACATGAGCATCCGTATGTACATGATCAACCGTATGAACGGGAACATCTGTATGTATAAGATCCTCTGTATGTACAACATCAGCAGTGTGTAAGGGATCATCTGTATGTGGTGTATCATCTGTATGTAAAATCCTACATCTCCTTTTAAATTGGTATTGAGATACAGGTGTGTCGAATGTCCTCTTCCATCCACTACTACTGGACTTCTCCCTTTCGACCAACTTCTCAGCATTACTTTCAAATAACTTCTGTAACAATCCTGTTAGGGTGGCCAATGTTTCCACCACAGTATTTATCTTTTCATCCACTGCAACCACCATTTCTTGAATATTCAAGCTAACCTGTTGTTGAGATTTCAGCATCTCATACAAAAGTTAAAAATCAGCACTCCCTGTAGTATGTCCAGGTACTAGGGTAATCTTGCTTGAAACAACTGTACCCTTGGCATACGATCTATGTGAAGATGGTCTTGCCGCCGTTTCCTGGTATGGTAGAGGCCTTGCAGGATTGTGTGGTCCCTGCTCTGGATTTGAGAGTAGTTGGACTTCATCGTCCCTTAAATCCAAGAAGTTGTCATTATTCTACAATGAATATGAACATATCATAATAACTGGGATTGACCTGTACATAATACATTAAGCATTCATAATATATTATTTTCATACATTGAATGAGTTACCTGTGCATGATCAGGCCACCTGAAGGCCTTGTGAATCTCTTGCCCACTCCACACATGATTTGTTGGCCACCTCAAAATGCAAGGTCGAGCCTCAAGGGCGGCAAGAGTTATTAGGGACTTGTGCTCATAAAACCATAACTAAGGATGTCAAACACAAAAAATAAATCAAACAAAATTAGAAAACCAATCATACTAAAACTTCATAATAAAATGTTATAATGTATAGAAAAAATACATACCGTTAAAAGAAATACAAAACTTGAATATAGCCCAATGACTTATTCTCCCTTAATTTCATGTACGTCGTCCTGACTTGGTCGATTATCATTTCACATATGGCAGCAGACCAGTTAAATGAGGGAAAAGCTTGTGTATCAACACCAAAAGCATCAAGGTCTGCGAGGACATTGAAATTTCTAGAAGGAAAAATAGGTTAGTCTGTATGAATTTCAAATACAACTGTTCAAATGGAGGAGTGGAAGCTCCTTCTGCAAAAAAAACTTGTCATTTGGTCCTTTATTTATCTTGCATTGAAGCTAGTTAGTGGACTTTTCTTCCATAATAGGTTGTCCTCGGTTTGGCATGACTATCAATAAAGCCACATGGTCAACATTTAATTTCAACTCTTTTCCACCCATTTTAAAGAATCTCCTCCTGTTATCTCAGCATATTAGATTATGTAAAGTCAGGACATTGTCATTGGGATATGGTAATCGTCTCCTCTAAGATGAAGTCTCTAACTTCATCCAGGACACCCCTCAATACAGATGGACGACATATACAGTTGAAAGTCCAGGCACTCGTAATCCTGTAAATTGAAGAAACAATGGCACATTATCAGTACCCATATGGAGCTATAATCAATAACTAATGTTAGACAACAACAACATAGGAATAACACATTAATAACAAAGAATAACACATCAATAATACAATAATAACACACCAATAACACAACAAAACTGTGTTAGTGGTGTTATTATTGTGTTATTGTTGTATAATTGGTGTGTTAATCCTGTAAATTAAATAAAAATAGCACATTAATCAGTACCATATGATCTACATTTCAAATTGAAGAAAGAGTTCCAAATAAATAATACAACAATAACACATCATTAACACAACAATAATACATCCAAACTCTGTTATACTTGTGTTATTGTTGTGTTATTGTTGTGATATTTGAGTGTTATTTTTGTAAAAACACATTAATGACATTTCAACAACATTCAAAATTGTATAAGAGATGTTAAACTACACAGAAATAACACACCAATAACACAACAACACAAGGAAATTCCATCAACTAAGGTAACACAAAAATAATACAGGAATAAAACATGAATAACAAAGGAATACCACAGCAATAACACAACAGCAACACAAAAACAAAAGACAAACCCGTCAACATCAATAACAAAAGAATAACACAAGAATAACACAGCAATAACACACTAATAACATAAGAACACAAGATAAACCCATAAACTAAGATAACACAACAATAATACATAAACAACACAGGAAAAACACAACAATAACAAGTCAATAACACAGGAATAACACACCAATAACACAATATTGATGTGTTATTGGTGTGTTATTGGTGTGTTATTGATGTGTTATTCCTTTGTTACTGTCGTGTTACCACAAAAAAATCACCTGTTCAAATTTTGTGTTACTTCAGTTCTATTCTAGTAAGAAAATGGTCTTATCCTCTCGGTCATTGAAACCCATGTTATTGTAATATTGGTGTGTTAATTGTGTGGTATTGTTGTGGTATTCATGTTTTAGTGATGTTTATCTTTTAGGTTTTAAGTTTTAAGGTGACTTATGTTATTCGAGTTTGGACACAATCACCTTGGGGATTATTTATAAAGAGAAAAACCTAATTTCATTATAAAATGAAATGTACCATCATACTTTAATTTAACTAAGCGGTTGGATGCCATTATTACCTCATGCGTGCCAAAGAATGCGTAGGGTTTTGCCGAGGAAGGAAGTAGGGAATCACCGAGGAAGGAAGTAGGGTTCGCCGAGCTGGAGGAAGAAGAAATCGCCGATGGACCGAAACGATAAATGGCTTTATTGAAGTGCAAATGACATTACCCAAAATACGAAACATTTTTTTTAAAGAGGGACACGGGCTGATTCGGGCCGGGTCACACAAATTAAATAAATAAATTTTTTTTTTTAATATATTTTATTGCGTGGGACTGTCAGTGCCATGTGGCGCTTTGTGATTGGACTCCGCACATTGAGCTACGTGTGGAGTTCTGATGTAATATTTCTTCGATGATTACAGAGAGCTATACCGAGCATTGCAACAATTATAGTGGATTGGTAGACGCAGTCGCACAATCAAATTTTTTTTTAAAAGAGAAGTTAAGATAAAAATAAATATTTATTAAGTGAAATTAAAATTGAAGTTTGACCCTCTCAATCAACATAGCAAAGTTAAAATATTAAATAAAAGAATTTCTAAATGAGAAAAAAAATCCAAGGAAAAATTGTCATTTCGGATACAACTTAAAACTCATTATCATTTTCTTTCGTTACTTTATCTTGATGATATTAATTATAAAAAAGTTAATGTTCAATTGCAAAACAAAAAATATTAAAGCCCTAATGTATTGATTAATCAATTAGAGGATATATTGTACATCAGTTATGCATCTGCATAACTCTATAAGAAATCATACGGACAAAAGGTACAAAGAAGTAAGGCTAAGGTGGGCCCACAAGTGGAAAACTAAGGGCTCATTGGCAGAAGACTAAGGTCCATAGGCAAAAGGTGGAAGGTTAATCAGAGGAAGGCTAAGGGATAGCACTAGAGGGCTAAGTGTTCAATGGCAGAATATCAAAAAACTTGCCTAATCAGGGGAATTGACCCGACTCGTAATTACCTATTTATGTTATATATTCAAAAGTTGGCAAAAAATTTGACCCGATTTATATTTAGCAGCTAGGACAAAAAAGTAAAATGATTTAAAAAATAAATAATAAGCTTTCACACTAGGGGTGCTACCAATCACAAATTATCAAATTATAAAATGGTGTGAACGATTTAGATATCTCGAGTCTATTGTTCGAAGTGATGGTGCAATAGATGGGGATGTTAATAGTATAATTCAGGTTGTTTGGTTGAAGTGGAGGAATGCGTCCGACCTATTATGTGATCGAAAAGTACAGCTTAGACTGAAAGGAAAATTTCTTAAGATGGTGGTGAGATTGTAATGCTCTATGGTGTTGAATGTTAACCTTTAAAAGAGAAGCATAATGCTAACTTAAGTGTTGCCGAGATGAGAATGATTAAGTGGATGAGTGGCTTTGCACTTAAAGATAAAATGCGAAATGAATATATATGTAATAGGGTTGGTGTTGCACCAGTAACAGATAAAATTAGAGAGAGTAGCCTTAGATGGTTTGGTCACATTAAATGTCGACCACTTGATGATCCGATTAGGAGAGTAGATGTTTTAGATACATCATTTGTTAAGAAAGGCAGAGGTAGACCTTGGATATCTTGGGATTATTGCATAAAAAATGATCCTAATTTATTAGAATTAAATAAAAATTTCACACTAAATAGGACGCAATAGAGAAAAAGGATTCATGTAGCCGGCCGACTTAGTGGGATTAAGGCTATGTTGTTGTTGTTGTTGTCACACTAGCGGTAATACGCAAGTATACGTATCATTTCAAGTAATATAGAGCATTCATTAAAAAAACCCAGTATCAATCCCATAGGAAAGCGGTAACTTCTTTTGATAACTTAGAAAGAGGTTTATTAAAATTGTAAGCTCAACCTATAGGAGAAGAATGTTAAAGTATTTTGAAAAGATTAAAACTAAATGTATGCAAGATTTAATTCTAAGCAAAAAGTAAGTGCAAATTTTCTATACTAACATTGTTTAATAGAAAGTTTAAATGCAATAAAAAGATCTTTCCCCTTGCAAAAAGATCATAATCAATGTAGAATTTGGATGTTGAAAGATAAGATGTTGTATTTTTTTCATAATCAATGTAGAATTTGGATGTTTAAAGATAAAATCTTGTATTGTGAAAAATAGGAACATACCCATTCTCTACCCCTCTCAACTCTATTAAAGAACATTGGATAATATAATGTTTGTTCCAACTTTTCTAGTAGTGCTAGTAGATTTTGGCCTCTCACTTCGAAATTACCTATTGTGCCCTCTCTACAGAACCTAATAGAGACACTTGATCCAAACTCTAAACCAAATTGATAAAGAATCTACTCTGTCACCATAGAAACATCAACTATATGTCCATCAAAACTTATCTCCCTATCTATTTGCACTATACTTAGATTTTGGGAGGGTTATATCTTGTAAGGTTAGTGTGACATTCACTAGTTGGGTGAAATCATTATGTTTCATAATGGATTTTAACCTCATAAGTGGCCAATTTACAAAGTCAATGAAGAAACGATGAAAATACCATCACAAATTTTTGAATAAAAGAAATCTTCAAATCATTCTCATCTTACATTTTTCATTACAAGAAGAAAGAAAGAAAACTACTCATAATTCATGGAGATAACAAAAAAAACACATATACTTGTATAGAGATCAAGTTTACACAAGAAAGTAAAACTCAAAGAAAAATAAAAAATACTTATCTTTAGGATTCTCCCCAAGCAAACTCTAAACTTCCTTGACTGCTCTTGACTCCACAAGACTCGCATAAACAAAAGAACTCATAGCACTCTCACTATGGTGGTCTCACTCACTAGACTCAAACTCGACCTCTACGAACCCTCCTAAAACTTTTTCCTCTCTTTTACAAACTCCTCTCTCAATCCATAATTCATTCTAATATAAAGAGCCTTGAAAATAACCAAGGTTTGCTTCAGGTACCTCTTAGAAATTTGTTCAAATTCATTATATATTTCTCAAACCGACTCTGGCGCCTAGGCACCCAACTGTTTCACCTCTGTGCCACTCTTCTGTAAGTGCTGAGTAATTGTATGGTGCTTGGACGTTAGATTTGGCACCACAGCCAAAGCTTACGCGACGTAAGTGGCGCTTAGGCGCCACTGCTCCATGACACCAATTTGCCTCCAATTTTGCTCTTTTTCCTTTAAACTCCGTTTCCTGTACCTAAAACTAAAAATATGTAAAATACCTTTCATTAAAGTGCAATATCATCTAAATTAAGTATAAAAATGGTCATATAAAATATGTAATTTTAAGGTGTATCAGCACCCCACGTCTACTAGGTTTGAGGGCGGACCGAGCGAAGATTGTCTGAATGAAAAGCTAAAGATTAGTGAGCTGAACGGAGGCATCGATCTGCCTCCCGTCATAACCCAATACGAAGGAAGAATGCAGCATTTAGAAGCCTGTAATATTCTTCATTCGGTACCATAAACTAATCATTATATAATTATACTGAACATCTCTGAAGGATATATATGTCGAGGAGCAAGTTATTCGTCAGCTTGTGATGATTCATTATATTTCCAATAGCATATGCTTGCTCTATTTTTATTATTAAGGGATCACTAGTTAGCAATAAGACTAATATAACCAAATGACAGAAGCAAGCTGATTGAGTCATGTTTCACCGACTCGAAGATCATCAAGAACTGACCGACAACCTCGATTTTGTGAAGGGAAATAAGCTAGTATTGCAAAACTAAGATTGACTAACTCTAGTCAATCAAGTTATAGGGTGGTCGAACTGAAAGCTAATATACATAAATATCATTTAACGCCCCCATTAATGTAGGGGTAAATATATAATTCATATATTGTACCCTCTCCTCTATAAATAGGGGAGTTATTTTCTCAAAGTGGGCTAATCATTAATTCCAATTATTTATCATTACTGTGCACTTCCCTCTTTATCTAGCTCTCTCCTTCCCCCCTCTCTCTCTCTCTCCCCTATCTTACACTTTATTTCTTAGGTGTGATTCATGGACAAAATAGGATCCATTATACTAAAAGTTACGATGAGCGTGGATCATGTCATAAGTAATAAGAAGACTAACATAATAAGATGTAACTCTCAACAAAGTCACCAATGATTTGGAGTGAAGTTGGGTGTAACTTGGAAATTTCAGAGTTTGGGATAACTTAGAGAAGTCTCAAACTTATTATCTCTGGGCGATCCGAAGCATGAAGCAAAAGTTGCTCGATCTCTAAAACCTGTAAGATGGGTGGTTCAAGACAAACAAGATCACTCAAAAATCCCTACAAATTATACAGATCATGGTAAACTTTTTCAGATAGTGAAGCTTTTGAAGCAAGGTCAATAGATAGGATGATTTATACCCTTCATAAGCAAAAAAGGTGCTTTTTCCTAGCTAGCCACAAAGATGTCAAGGATGCCAGTCGACCATTGTCTCAACATCAATCTTGTTGTCTGATAAATGACACAAATGATGAGGACTTTAAGCTGTTACCGTAGCCGTACAAATACTCGAGGTGGTATAAAAGCTATTGGAGGCTGGGTACATGAAATAAGTTAGTGCCCAACTTAGGTATCAAATGTGGTGATGGTGTAGAAAATAAATGAGTAGTGTAGGATGTGCTATAATTTCACCAGCCTGATATGCTTGCATGATGGAAAGTTATTTGTTATCATAGATTGATGCCCTGGTAGACTCAACAGTCAATCATTCAATGATGAGCTTTCTAAATGCCTTCTCCGAGTACCACCAGATCAAGATGCACATAGTTGATGCAAAGAAGAATGCTTTCATAACTAGTGTGGGCATGTTCAATTATAATGTAAGACCCTACAGGCTTAATAATGTCGAAGCGACTTACTGATGACTAATGGCTATAATATTCTCAAAATAAAAAGAAAGAATTATTGGAGTGCATGTGGATGATGTGTTGGTTAAGAATAAATCGACCGAGAAATACATTAATTACCTAAAAGAAACCTTAAAAAACACTTAGAAAATATAAAATGAGATTGATTCCACTTAAAGCTACGTTTGGAGCTTAAACAAGAAAATTTATCAATTATCTCTTAACGCATAATGAAATCAAAGTCATTCTAGAGAATGTACGAGCATTGCAAGACATGACATTCTAGAAAAACACTAAAGAAATACAAAATATACTGATCGAATAACAATATGAGTTTGGTCATCTCTAAATTAGATGAGAAATGTGCAACATTCTTCAAAATGCTAAAGAAAGAAGTCAAAAGAATGTGAGCAAGCATTCTGAAGCTGAAGAAATCCATAATATTTACAACATTTATCCAAAGCTCTAAGCTAAACATACATATTTACTTGTACTTTAGAGTCGAATTTAAAGCCATTAGTTTGGTTCTAGTCAGAGAGTATCTCAAGAAATAATTCTCAGTATACAACATTGGTCGAGTCCTTAGAGGAGTAGAAATGAGGTACTTCATTATGAAAAAACTAATGATTTCTCTTGTTATTTTTGCTCGCAGATGGCAGCCACACTTTCAAATATTTCTTATTCAAATTTTCACTAATCAACCATTCAGATAAGTTTTTACTTGGTCAAAGCACTACAGTTGGCTCCTCAAGTGGGTGGCAGACCTCAACAAATTTGTTATATCCTTTATTCCTTACATTTCTACAATATTCAACTTTTATATATACATTTAATGCTCATTTTATGTACATTTTTAGTGATATTGCACTTTAGGGAAAGGTATCTTCATGTTTTTGATGCAAGTACTCTATGTTTAGGCATTTCAAGCTGAAAGGAAGCACAAAAGAAGAAATTTAGAGTCAAAAAGAAGTTTTTTGAAGACTTTAAACTAGCGCTTAGGCGCCAGGATCTGGCGTCTAGGTATCAGAACACAAAGAAGGAGGCACCTAGGCACTAGATTTCAGCACCTCGGCGCCATAGACGGTAATTTTCCAAATGCATTGAAGTTGGGCGAATTTTGAATGGGTGCCAAAGGAGACTCTTGAGAATTCATCCCTACAACATATAATAGTGATTTTATGACAGAAAGAGGGATTCTTCAAAGGGAAAAGAAGGAATAACAAGTGGCGTGAGAGTGTTAGAGAGGATTTTCTCTTACAGTTGTAAGAGGATAGGGAATGTGAGAGATTTCTTCTTCATTACTTTTCTAAGAGAGAATTGAATGATATTTTAAGGAGAGAAAGTGATTCA
Source organism: Papilionanthe hookeriana x Papilionanthe teres (assembly GCA_022702705.1). Taxonomy (NCBI): domain Eukaryota; kingdom Viridiplantae; phylum Streptophyta; class Magnoliopsida; order Asparagales; family Orchidaceae; genus Papilionanthe; species Papilionanthe hookeriana x Papilionanthe teres. Next base: position 84,167,101 of record CM040423.1, read on the forward strand.
ATGGAACTTCAAAGGATTTTTCTGGGGAGGAGATTGAGATAAGTTGTTGGTACTTTACTTTTCATGTTGTGTAAACTTGTTTTTATATATAAGTCCAAGTTTTATTGTATCTTCCTCATGAATTTTAAGTAGTTTGCTTTGCCCTTCTCCTTACAATGAGATATAGTCAAGTCAAGTATCAAAATTGTTAAGAAGTTTTTTTAATTTCATAATTTGTGATGATTGGTGTGACTTTTTTAATTTGCCAAAATTAATGAACTCAAATTTATATATATTTGATTCAGTTTTATAATGAGTCACACAGTTAGATACAAGTATACATATCGCTCAAGTAATACAGGGCTCTAGTGGAGTCCTGAATATCGATACCACATGGAGGAAATTAATTTTATGGTGTAGCACAGAAATCACTTATTGAATCACAACACAATTGCAAGTAAGTTCAATTCTTAAAATAAAGACAAACAGTTGTAGTTACTACTTCTACCAAAGTACGTTCTAAACTTCTAGCAAGTTAAATTAACACAAAACTAAAGTTATAACAAAGTTCAATTGTAAGAAAGAGTCTTCATCCTCTCCAATTATAATATGACGATTTTTATGATATTGATCGGTGATGCATATATATTGTGCCAAATAGGAGCATTCATATTATTTACCCTTTTTTAAGCGCATAAAGAACATTGGCTAATCCTAAGTATAGTCACCAAATCCGTGGTTAGGCTGGGAGGATACTGACACTCACACCAAAGCTACAACTTCCCTTCCCTTGAAGGCTAACTCTCACTTTGGTTTCCAAACCCTAGGACCAAATTGAGGATATCAGCCTGTCACTCTGAAATCTCCAATTCTACGCCTATTAAAGTATATTTCCCTATTTATTTGCACTTAATCCCTATGAACTATATCACTCATTCATGGACATTGAATATGACCTTCACTTTTGTTGTGGAACTCTTAATCCTTTCAGAACATATGTTCTCCAACAAGTTTTAACAATTTAATTGGCCAGATCAAAAAGTAAATGAAGTTCGAAGTGTAAAGGTCATCACAAATTCTCCATAATAAATTGGCATGCCATTTTCATATCACAACATCAACACATCACATGAAAAGGAGTAAGACAAAGAAATCTACTTATGACTCATGAGAAAAATATGAAAAAACATGGATTTTGTATATAAAAGCAACAACAAACAAACAGAGTAAAGAAAAGACAACTTATCTCAAACTCTTCCCTAAGCGAATCTCAAGGAATTCCTTTGGCTCATCTTCTTTCTTCACAACAACACACAATTCTCTTTTTAGATATGTAAGGAAGAAGAAATCTCTCACTTTCCCTCTCCTCTTACGCTTCTTAGAAGAGAAAACACAAAACCAAGGTTTCCTAAAAAAAATGAAAAGAAACCTCTCCACTCTATAAACACTCTCCCCCTCTCTAAATTTAGCTCCAAAGTAGTTTAAATCCGGTCATAACTGATTTCCCAAGAGTTTCCTGACTTGAACCATGATTTTTAATATACTTAAAAATATGAGAATTCAACACCATTAGTAGAATATCTAAATCCTCAACAATAGAACCCAATTGACTTGGTGTGTAATTTTAATTTTTGTAACAATTATATATATTATAATCTTTAATCACAGAGTTACCTTTAAACGCAAGTATACGTATCGCTCAAGTAATAGAGGGCTCTAGTGGATTCCTGGATATCGATCCCACAGGGAATGTTTTAGAGGCTACAAACTAGGATTATAGAAATCAATTCAGAATCACAACTAGATCAAAATTGCTTATCAGTCACTAATACGCAATCGACAATATTATGAAATTTAAATTAAACTAGTTCTACTAACAATTAACTAATAATACTAAAGTGAAGTTCAAATATATAAGCAAGAATCTTTCTCCTTTGTTAAGATTTTTATGTGAATAGATAATTAGAATTAGTTTAAAAACGGTGTTGTCCCAAATAAAAGCATACCTATTCTTTACCATTTGGTCCAGGAATAAAGAACATTGACTAATCCTATGCTTGGTTACTGAATCTGCGGCTAGGCTGGGAGGATACCGACTCTCACTTCGGAGCTCCTACGTTCCCCTTGCCTGAGGGCTAACATCTACATTTTAACACCCAAACGATAGGACCAAATTGAGGATTTTAGCCTGTCACTCTAAAATCTCCAATTCTACGACCGATAAATATTATTTCCCTATTTATTTGCACCCTCCATCCAAGGACTTTAACCTCCCTGAATCTTGGATATAATCTTTACTATAGTTGTTAGACTCAACTGATTTTAACTGTTCAATTGGCCAGATTGAAAGTAAATTAAGATATAAGTAAAAGATTATCACAACTTCTCTAAACTTTTATGGTACACTAATTCTATTTATCATTCAACAAAAATATCAAAACTAGGAGAAAGATAGAACAACTACTAAGAATTCATGGAGAGGATGCAATAAAACTTGGATTTCATATATAGAAGTAAATTTCTACAAACTAAAGTAAATAAACACAACTTATCTTAAATTCCTCCCCATGCAAACTCCTTAAAGTTCCTATGAATCTCTTCCTTCCTTTACAATACATAAAATTCTCCTTTTAAACGATAATGCAGAAGAGATCTCTCACTTCTCTTCCACTCTTACAATCCTTCGAAGAATTCGTCACAATCTCTATTGAACTCACTATTTAACACTCAGAAATAACAATGGACACTAGTGGACTCTCTGTTGGACACTAAGTAACTATTAAAAGACACTAATAGTACTTTTTACAGACTCTTAGTGACTATTAGAGGACTCTAAAAGGACAATTTTTGGGCCTAAAATGGTTCTTTTTAAAGTTGTTGAAGAGTTTCCAAGGGTTTTGCAGGCGTCCCTTCGAAAATTGTCCACATTCGATCTATTTTATGAAGGAACTGTCGATCTCGTCGTCGGCGGCCTCGAGCTCCGCCGTCCGCGGGCTTCTAGAAACAGTGCCTTAAACTGACCCCACTGTCGGGGCCTCGACCTCCGCCGTCGGCGGCCTCCCTTGCTATTAATTCTGAACTCTCGGGAAAATCAAGCCGTCGGCGTCATCAACCTCGCCGTCGGCGACCTAGGTCAATTTTTCATAATTTAGTCCTTTTTCCTCCAAATTCGCTCCTTTTTGCATATTTTCACTTCATCGTCCTTAAATCTTCATACCTGCAGAAAAACACCCAAAATACCCTTCTTTAAAGTGTAATATCATCAAAATCAGTATAAAATAAGCATGAAAATAATAACATTTTTTCCTTGGGTCAAAATCCCCCAAACTTAACTATTACTTGTCCTCAAGTAATCTTTTGAAGTTATGATTTATTATTGTAATGTTTTAATTCAGAAATACTATAATTTTAATTTAAATAAATATTATAACAAAAATTTATAGAATGATTTTTAAGTAATTAGATTAATTCTGCAGGTAAAAGGCTATCTAGTCATCAAATCTAAGAGTTTTCGTCTTCTATTCATTTCAAGAATGACTATATGTTGCAATATCAATTCACTTAGATTATTCAAAAGATAGGAACTTCATGAGGAAACTACAAGTAAATTAACTAGTCATAAATATAAGTTCAGAAATGTTTTTAGTTTTCCCTTTATGTTAATCCAAGTGAAGCCAATTTTTGATAAGGAATCTCCTCAAGCTTCTCCTCACTTACTTTTCTTACTTTTGGATTATTTTTCAATCCTATATATTTTTCATTTCTTTTCATGGATTTTTTTTCAATCCATTTATTTTTCTTTTTTTTCTTTTTCTTTTTCAAGTCAGGATTACTATATCTGGATAGCCTTTTAATAATTTTGAACTTCACTCTTCTTTCCTAAATTTGAAACTTTCAAACATTCTTTACCTTATATGTACTTCATAGATTTTACATTATTGAATCCCAATCGTTTCTTTCTCAACTAAATTCCTATGATTCTTAATATTTCAAAATATAGTTTTCTTTACTTTAAATAGTTAACTAAAGTCTTAAACTTTTATACTAAATATCTTAATCTACAAAATTAATTTTCATTACCAAAAATATTTCTTTAAATTTTCTATAATATTTAGATAAAACCTAAACTTAGTTAACTGAATTAAATTTTATCACAAAAATCATATTATAATTTTTGAAAATATGTTATTTGAGAACATATAATAGTTAATATTTTTCTCCCCAGAAACTTAAAGCTTTCTATAATAGAAATAATACACGGTGGAAAGAAAAATTCTAAATATAAAAAAATCATACCTTTGTCTTTTTTCAAATTTGCAGGTTCTTCTCAAAAATTTCTAACTTCATCTGACCTGTAGTATTTAAAAACCATTCCACACATATATAACAGTTTAGAAAATTTGCTGGGGTAAAGAAATTTTAAAACAAATATATAAAACTAAACATTTAACAACAAAAACTAACTACACTACACAAGACATATGCATTTCACAACACAAAACAAGCAATTTACTATTTTAGACTATTCAGTTCACAATTACAATTGCAATCACAAATATCACAAACATCCAGAAATGAAAATACAAACTGCAAAACTAAGCACATATCCCAAAAACATAATATATTCCGCAGAATACAATAAAAATCAAAGTACAACAACAAAAAACCAAAACAAATAATCACATCACATCACATCACTATCAGAAATCTTAATTAAAATCCCATGTAATGTCTTCATCACCCTGGTCAGCTGGAGGATTGGACTGATACTGAGTATACCTGGGGCATTCTGAAAAAAACACATCAGCCTCTCCTCTGTAGTACCTAGCTTGAGCATCATAACATGCTATCTCAAAATCAGAGTGCCTCTGAAGATACTCACTATCGTGATCATGTCTTCGCTCTAATCCTTCAATCCTGTGATCAATTCTTTTTAATCTTTCATCTAACTGCTCAAAACTTTTTTTTCTATAGGGTCATGGCATTCATCAACTCATATAAGGTAGGGGGACTAGAGGTAGAGGGTCATAGCTAGTAGAAGGAATGTCTCTACTAGTAGAAGGTGCCTTGCTCCTACTTCCTGATCTCCATTCCTCATGGAATTCATAAGTCTTTATATTTGCTTTACTAATGGGTTTCATTGGATTCCTCATCATCTCTTGCTTCAACTGTAGATAATTGACAAAGTGCATAAATTAGGTCAGGATGCCCTAAATATCCACTAGTCTCACTTTTTGTAGTGGTCATAATATTCTTATAAATTATTCCCCCACATTAATTCTTTTGTTGTTATGAATACAGAAATTCAGAACAACTCTATCTCTCGAGACTTCACTATGATGGTAAGTGGGTAGCAGAGTCGAACAAATGAAATAATGCCATGCCTTAGCAGTGGCATTCATCATGGATTATGGAAAGTTAATCCAATCACGATTTTTAATTTTACAAATACCTTTCCCATCAGTGAGAAAGTCAATAACATCGTTCAACGCACCCTCCATTGTTCCAAATGTTTCATACTCACTAGAAAAATAGTCATGAAGCTCGTAAAAAGAGTTAATGCGATTAGCATTAAAGTCGACAGAAAATCCCCTTACTTGGACAGGCCCGTCCTCAAGCTGAGTCAGATTTGAGTAGAACTCTCTGACAACTTTGATAGCGGCTTAGTTTGTTGTGTAGTAGAAGTTCTCCCATCCTCTCTCTCTGATAACTCATTCTACCTCTCCTCCAGGATTTTCGAAAGCTCAAGCTTGGATGCCTTGCTTACTTTGAAAGATTGAAGTATACCTTAATTGTGCTTTCACGTTAATGAATCGAGTTTCGTCATATTCAAGTCTTCTCGTTTGTCTTGGAGCCATTGTTTGATCTATCAAAATAACAAAAATCCAAACTAATCTCCAAAATAATAATACAATGGCTTCTAAAGGGGGTTTAAAACAATCTAAATCAAGTTCCATGAATTCCTTCCAAGTCTTTTCTCCACATTTTCAAATTTCCCAAAATTTCTTAATGTGGAAGAAATTCATGGTGAAAATAAAAAATTTTTACATAGGAGTGAAGCTCTTACCAAAAGAAGACAAAATTCGGTGTTAGATTTTGTTGAAATCGCTCCAAATCTGAGATCTATCAAGCCCTAGGTCAAAATTTTGAGTAAAAAGCAGAAGAAGATGATGAATAGTGATATTTGATTGGGCAAAATTGCAGTTAAGAGGTAATTGTCACGATCTTGCCGTCGATGGGGTCATTTGCACCGTCGTCGGGCTCTATTTTAAATTAAATTCCATTAACCTCGGGAAAATCACGCCGTCGGCAGCCTCGAGCGTGCCGTCGGTGAGATTTTTAAAAATTGATCATTATTCAATTTTTTGCGATTTCGATTATTTTTAAGCCTCTTTGTCATTTGTTTGATCCTTTTAATCATATATTTTAAGTGATTAAGTGATCTATTAACACAAATAGACATACAGAGAACAAAACTTCTCATTTATATAGTAAATCCAAGGGTTTACAATACACAATACATAACACACATAAATAGGTATTTTCTCAAACTCAATCCATCTAATCAGCGTCGCAATCCAAGCCACAACACTCAAAATGCTGAGAACAAACATTTCAATCATTATCTCATCTATACTGAGATTAAAAAGCAAACTACGAAAGCAAACACAAAAAAAGAATTCAAATCAAACTCAACATAATGAAACAAATAAGCAAATCTATTCTATGACTCTTCAAAATCTGTACTAGTTTCTCCTCTGATATCACACATTGCTTGAACATGGACAAACAGGTTATAAAAAGGTCAGAATGGGAATTCTTTAGTTGAATCTTCATCAATCAATCACATCTTCTTCATTAAGCGTATCAGACTAGCTTCAAATTGCGCAGTATGATCAAAATATTCTTTCATCCTCCAATCAATATGATCAAAGAAATCAGACTTATTGTTAACTGCACTCATTAAATTTTATACCTGCTTCTCCAGATTCTTGATTCGGTGTAAGATCATCGGTGTCTTGTCCGCTACTAAAGGTTGAATAGGAATAGAATTCTGCGATGCTTAATCCATGATCACGCTCGTATCATTCTCCTCCTCTATGGCTGGGAACATACGAGTTGGGTCTAAAGGTTTCCAAGGTAGCAGTATTTTTTCCCAAATCTCGTATGAAACTTGAAACAAGCTGCATATTGAGAAATTTGTGGAAGGATGTCCAAGCCCTTGAGATGATCCTTGAACAATCAGGCCAAACACAGACTTCACAATTATTGATCCAATATAAATGGGTCATCCCATTTGAATGCACTAGTTCAAAATTGCACTTTATTTTGTCAGTTTGCCGATTTTCATTGTCGGCAATAACTTCACAGGTATGAAAAAATGCCAACTTTTCGTAACGGGATTTAAAAGTGTTGCAGAAAAATTAATAAACCCATTTTCTCTAACTTCCCAGTCATCGGTTTCGTCCGTCAAATATTGGTATATTTCATTCATATTATCTCTTATCGGCATGAAATTTGAATAATGGCAGACAGGAACATTTTCAAGCATATATAACTCATTAATTCTTCCGGAATTGAACGTTATCCACCTACCTCGCACATAGACGCTTCCTTAGTTAATTCCAAGTAAATTGGCATAGCATTCCTTAACCACTCGAACGACTACTGTGGTAGTAGCGTAGCAAAACACTTTCCATCTTCGTTGTACAATCATTTCTTCAATTGGTGATAAAGAATTGCTTAATCCTCGATTGACGAATCCTCTTTCCTTGATAAGTCTTCTCTTAGACATCACCTTGTTGAAAAGTCGCTACGCCTCGGCACTAACGAACTTTCTCTGGTTGTAAACTTGAATTCTTAGGTAATCTACTGAATTAGAGGCCATTACAGAGGAATTGAAAGTGGTTTCCATTTGTTTTTGGGATTTGAAGTGTTTAGGAACCCTCCATGGGAGTTTATAAGGGACGAATTCGCTAAAAATGTCCAAAAACCATCATTTCGAACTCGAAAAACTGCCCACTCGCCGATCCCACTGTAGGCGGCCTCGAAGGCGCCGTCGGCGAGCCTTGTGCAATTAATTCCAGGGCTCTCGAGAAAAACCCACCGTCGGCGGCGTCGAGCTCGTCGTCGGCGCCCTAGGCAAAAATTTGCACTTTTACACCGTGGTCAATTACGTTCCAAATTTTCTCTATGGATCCAAATTTTTGATAATCAAAGGTCATATTCAAGTAGTAGAATTCAATATTACTACAAACTAACGACAAACTCAAACAAACACATAATAAATAAAGATAACTATGGGTTGCCTCCCATAAAGTGCTTGGTTTAACGTCGTCAGCCCGACCTATTCAGGTGTTATTTAGGTTGACTGAGCTTTAAAACCACTTTAAAATTTGGTCTTTTACCCTCAAAATATGGTTTTAATCTATGTACATTTACTTTAAATCTATTCCTAGTCTTCTGATCTTTAATTTCAACAGCTCCATAAGTATAAACATGAGTCACAGTAAAGGGTCCTAACCAACGAGACTTCAATTTCCCAGGAAATAATTTCAAACTTGTATTATAAAGCAAAAGTTCTTGCCCTGGTTCAAAATTCTTCTGGTTAATCTTCCAATCATGCATTAACATTAGTTTTTCCTTATAAATTTTGTCATTGTCATAAGATCCATTTCTTAATTCTTCTAATTCATTCAATTGGAATAATCTCTTCTCACTTGCATTTTTCAAATTATAGTTGAATTCTTTAATCGCCCAATATGCTTTATGCTCCAATTCTACTGGTAAGTGACAAGTTTTTCCATATATAAATCTGTAAGGAGTCATACCAATATGATTTTTATAAGTAGTCTTGTACGCCCATAATGCAGTATCTAGTCTCGTAGACCAATCTACTCTACTAGGATTTACAGTCTTTTCTAAAATTTGTTTAATCTCACGATTAGAAACATCAGCTAAACCACTGGTTAGAGGATGATAGGCAGTAGAGAATCTATAAACAATATTAAATTTTTTGCCAATCTTTGAATGCATTTATTCCTAAAATGGGATCCTCCATCAGTGATAATCACTCTCGACATTCCATATATTGTGAAAATATTTTTCATTAAGAATCTTAAAACACTTTTAGCATCACAGCGAGGTAAAGCTTGTGCTTCAATCTACTTTGATACATAATCAACTGTAATTAAAATATATAAGTTCCCAAATGAAGGAATAAATGGTCCAATGAAATCTAATCCCCAAACATAAAAAATTTCTACTTCTAACATGACATTCAGAGGCATTTCTTTTCTTCTGGCTATATTACCTACTTGGTGGCATCTATCATAAGTTTTGATATATCTGTAAACATCTCTAAAAAGAGTAGGCCAATACATTCCAGCTTGTAAAATTTTATGCACAATTTTGTCAATGCCAAAATGCCCTCTAAATTCAGAATTGTGACATTTTTGAATAATCTGTTCAATTTCTTCTTAAGGCACACATCTCTAATAATAAGATCGTTACATTGCTTATAAAAATAAGGTTCATCCCAAAAATATGCTTTTGCATCATTAATGAATTTTTTTTGTTGCTGCAAAGTTAGCATAGGTGGCAAAATATCGCTTACTATATAGTTAACAATATCAGTATACCAAGGTATTTTCCACTCATTAATATTATAAAGTTTTTCATCAGGGAAATTATCTGTAATTTCATTGTCAGTATCAGATGATTCATGATATTCCAGTCTTGACAAATGATCAGTAATTTAATTATCAGTTCCTTTTCTATCAATCACCACAAAATCAAATTCTTGCATTAAAAGTACCCATCTAATTAATCTTAGTTTAGTATCCTTCTTTAGCATCAAGTATTTAATAACAGAGTGATCAGTATGCATAATACATTTAGTTCCAATTAAATATGATCTAAATTTATCAAAAGCATATACAATAGCCAGTAACTCTTTTTTAGACACTGTATAGTTAATTTGAACATCATTAAGAGTTTTACTAGTGTAGTATATAACCTTAAAAATTTTATCATATCTTTGACCAAGAACAACTCTAATAGAATAATCAATAGCATCACACATTAATTCAAATGGTTTCTCCCAATCAGGTGAAACTATTACAGGTACTGTGATTAGTTTTTCCTGTAATAACTCAAAGGCATTTAAGCAGTCTTTAGTAAATTAAAATTTCTTGTTTTTTTCTAAAAGTTGCATAGAGGTTTGGTAATTTTTAAAAAATCCTTAATATAGCGCCTGTAGAAACCAGCATGTCCAAGAAAACTTCCTACTCCTCTCATTGTAGTAGGAGGTGGTAATTTAGCTATTACTTCAATTTTTGCAAGGTCTACTTCCATGTCATTTTCTGAAATTTTATGCCCTAATACAATACCTCCAGTAACCATAAATTAACATTTCTCCCAATTCAGAACTAAGTTAGTTCTTTCACATACCTCCAAATCTTTTTCAAGATGATTTAAGCATGCGTCAAATGATGTTCCAAACACAGAGAATTCATCCATAAATACTTCTATTCCATTATCAATTAAATTACTAAAGATAAACATCATACATCTCTGGAATGTTGCAGGTGCATTACATAGTATGAAAGGCATTCTCTGAAAAGAAAAAGTTCCATAAGGACTAGTAAATTTTGTTTTCTCTTGTTCCTCGAGAGCAATAGGAATTTGATGATAACCGGTATATCCATACAGAAAGCAGTAGTACTTGTGTTCAGCAAGTCTATCCAACATTTAGTCTAGAAAAGGAAGAGGAAAGTGATCTTTTTGGGTGGCGGCATTTAATTTTCGATAATTAATACAAATACACCATCCAGAAACTTATCTGAGAAGTATTAATTCATTAATTTCATTTACCTCAACAGTTACTCCTCATTTATTAGGAACACAATGAATTGGACTTACCAAAGTACTATCGGAAATAAGATATATAATTCCAAAATCTAACCATTTTAAAATCTCCTTTTTAACTACATCTTTCATAATAGGTTTCAGTCTCCTTTGTGGGTCAATTCTTGGTTTATGTTCTTCATTTAATAAAATTCTGTGCATACAAATCGAAGGACTAATTCCTTTAATATCAGCTAAAGTCTAACCAAAAGCTTTTTTATATTTTTTAATGTATTCATTAATTTTTGTTCTTAAATTTCATTTAAGTAAGAGGATAAAATTACTGGTAATGTTGAAAACTCTCCTAAAAATACATACTTCAAATGAATTGGAAGACTCATTAATTCAAGTTCGTGGGGTTATACAACAGATGAAATTAATGTTTTGTTTTCTGGTGCTGTTAAATTGAGCGTTTTAAATTTTTCCTGAAAATAATTAGCTTCTTTACTATCAACTTCATCATAATTATCTTTTTTTATATCTTATTTTTCTTCATAATTTTCCTTGAAATATTCTCTTTTCAGATAATCACATATATTCATTCTAAAACATTCATCATCTTTTTCTATTGAAGGATATTTCATTGACTTTGAGATGTTAAAGGTTACTTCTTGATCATTTACTCTCATTATCAATTTTCCTTTTTGATCATCTATCATGGCTCTTCTTGTAGCTAGGAATGGTCTTCCTAAAACGATTGTTATTTCTTTATCTTCTTCCATATCTAAAATGACAAAGTCCACAGGAAAAATAAACTTATCAACCTTGACCAGAACATCTTCTACAACTCCCTTAGAATGTGTAATAGATCGATCAGCTAACTATAGAGTTACAGAGTTGGTGCGATCTCTGCAATTCCTAACCTTTTAAAAGTTGATAGAGGCATCAAATTTATGCTAGCTCCCAAATAACATAATGCTCGCCCATAAAATTTTTCACCAATAGCACACGTGATAGTAAAAATACCAGGATCTTTAAGTTTTTCAGGAAACTTTTTTTGAATTATTGCACTACACTCTTCACTGAGTGCAACAGTCTCATGATCTAGTAACTTCCTCTTTTTGTTGAGTATATCCTTCATAAATTTAACATAATCAGACATTTGTTCCAAAGCATCAACAAAAAGAATATTTATTCACAATTTTTTCAAAATGTCTAAGAATTTAGCAAATCTTTTTCCTTTATCTTGTTTCTTTAGTCTTTGAGGAAATGGGGGTGGAGGTTTTCAACAGTAATATTCATAGGTTTCAGAGGAAAATCAGGACAAAATTTCATTTTCTCCTTTAGTTTCTTCTTTTACCATTTCAACTACAAATTCTTTTTGAACTCTTATTTCCAACTCTTTTCCACTTCTCAATTAAACAGCCTTAATTTGTTCTTTTCCTTGATCTTTAGGATTTACTTCAACATTGCTAGGTAAAGTTCCAACAGGTCCATTGCTTACTGCAGTAGCAATTTACCCTAATTGGTTTTGTATGTTTTTAATAGCAGCTCCTTGACTTTGTAATTGATTACCCATATTCAAAACTAATTCTTCCATAGACAACTACTTCTCCTTAAATTGTGAATTATTATAAAAACGTGGTGGATTAGAAGGTCTATAATTAAAATTACCCTAGTTGTTTATATTTACTAATGGGTTTACAAGATTGTTCTCCCAATGAGGATTAACAGGATTTGCATTACCTTGGTTATTCAAATTAAAGTTTGGATGATTTTTCCAACCTGGATTATAATAGTTTGAATAAGGGTTATTTTGTTTATTATTTATTAAATTTATAGTTTCATATGAAGATTGAGCATCTACAATTTTTCCTAACGAATTTTCTTCTAACACTGGAGGTGTTTGAGAACGATTCATTCAGTATTGATCTATTTTCTTTAAAAGAGCATCAATTTGAGAAACTATCATAGTTAAAGCATCATAATCATGAATACTGGATACTCTCTTAGGATTTATCTTTTTAGCAGGCCATTGAAAGGTATTGGTAGCCATTTCTTATATTAACGCATAGGCTTCTTCAAAAGGTTTAGACATTAGTGATCCACCAGCAGCAGCATCAATAATAGATCTAAGAGATCCTATTAATCCATTATAAAATGTTTGAATAATTAACCAATCTGGTAAAGCAAGAAGTGGACATTTTCTAAGAAGTTCTTTAAATCTTTCCCAAGATTCATATATCGATTCTCCCTCATACTGACTGAAATATGTGATATCGTTTCTAAGCTTAGCAGTCTTAGATGGAGAAAAATATTTCGATAAGAATTTTTGTGAAAGTTATCCCCAAGTTTTAATAGATCGAGGTGCTAGAGAATTTAACCAAGCCTTAGCCTTATCCCTTAGTGAAAAAGGAAAAAGTCTAAGTCTGACAGCATCATCGAACACTCTGTCGTACTTATAAGTAGCACAAAGTTCTAAGAAACTTGCTAGATGTAAATTTGGATCTTCATTTAAAGTTCCACCAATTGATTGTTTTGTACCATTTGGATAATTTCAGGTTTAAGCTCAAATGAATTAGTAGCTACATCAGGATTTTGGATATTTAAGTGAATTTCATCTAATGTAGGGTTAGCGTAATCTCTTAGTAGTCTAGATTGATGTTCATTTTCTATTCTTTGGTTGTTTACGTTGTTTTCCATTATTTCAGAATTTATAGGTTCTTTTCTCAATTTTCTAATTCTCCTAACAGTGCGTTCTAATTCTGAATTGTAAGGAATAAGATTTTCAGAACCAATCTGTGCATACAATCAAAATCAGTACACAGCAAAACAGTTAACTAAATATGTTGCAATTCTACTAAAAAGTTTTCTAACAGTCCTAAATTATCTGTTACTCTAATTATTTTATATTCTTCAGCAACGGCACCAATGACTTGATCTACGATTTTTAATATACTTAAAAATATGAGAATTCAACACCACTACTAGAATATCTAAATCCTCAGCAATAGTGCCAAATTAACTTGGAGCATAATTTTAATTTTTATAACAATTTTATATATTATAATATTTAATCGCAGAGTTAACTTTAAACGGAAGTATACATATCACTCAAGTAATATAGGGCTCTAGTGGAGTTCTGGATATCGATCCCACTGGCAATATTTTAGAGGCTACAGACTAGGATTATAGAAATTAATTCAGAATCACAACTATATCAAAGTTGCCTATCTGTCACTAATACACAATCGACAATAATATGAAATTTAAATTAAACTAGTTCTACTAACAATTACTCCATTTTGATCAGATGGTTTTGCTTTCATAAATCGGTAGTGAGTCCATGCCCCTTGTGGACCAAACTACCATTCTTTCTATTGGCATACCACTTTTATTTCTGTCTTGTACGGGTATAGCCAACTCAATTTGGATTTTGGAGCCACTGTTTAGACACTCCTAAACAGAGAGGTTCCAAAATCCTTTTGCCTCTTTCGGAGGTGGGGTGGACCCCCAATAGGTGTTAGCCTAGGAAGCGGTCTTTTGAGTTGAGAATTCTTACGAGACTTTCTCTTCCTTTCCAATTCTGAATCGGGTCCTTTACCTTTTCTATACCTTTAATCGTTTTGTTCCTAACAAATAAATCCTCTAATAAAAACCCTCTTAATAAACAAACTCTTTTAAATCGCAAACATACTAAGATAAACTAAAATGTGTTCGGACTCTTTCATTTCCGTCTTAAGTTTTGTAACAAAAGGAAGCATAATTCGGGACTGACGTTCGGAATTTACCTGCCAGAAAATGACTGCACCAAAGTTAATTTTCTCCTTCACCAATGGAATGGACTTCTCCGTCTATAAGGATGAACTGTCCGACAATGGAGTCATCCGTTTTGGACAAGGATTAGACAATACAGATATCAAGTTCGCTGACGTCACCCTCTTCACTCTAATGGACAAAGTGTCAGAAACTGAGGAGCCCGTGATTGAGTTTAACCTGTAGTCGACTCAAGGGTTCCCTCCTCTATGAAAAGTCCCAGTTGAAAGAAACACTGTTGTTCATAGGAGGTTAGCTACTACCCCCAGAACTGTCATCTCTACCCCCACCGGTCTGGTTATCTCTACACCTGCCTCGGCTCCCGCCAAACTGAAAGGGAAGGGAGTCCAAGTTTATGATAAGCCTGCCACCGTGGAGGGTGCAGATTTCGCTGCAATACCGTCTATTTTTGAAATTGGTCCAGTTCAAAGTTTACACCCCTAACTCGGACTCAGATAAGAAATAGGAGCAGAAAGATCGCCAGGATCGAGAAGGCCAAGGCTACTGAAGTTGCTTTTCTGGAAGAGATTCCTGAGGAAGAAGAACTACCTGAAATTTCACCACTGTTGGGAGGAAGTAGGTTCCACCCTCTCTCTGCTACATCGGATGAAGAAGATGTCTGGAGGATTGGCGCTGCATTACCCCGACATGCATACTATAATGACTGTAAGTGGAAGAGAGCCAAGACTACGCCGCTTACCCGACTGCGAGCCGTAGTAGAGAAACTAGCTGAGAAGGAAGGGTGCCCCGAATCAGAGATCCTAAGAAGAATTGGACGAGTGCCAGTCAAATCCCACCTCAGACCGCAAGTAAACCCTGTCACTGCCCCGGGGAGGCCAAAGAGAAAAGTGCGAGCTAGTTCGCCTGTTGTCGTATCGGGACACCATATTAGGGAGGACACCACCTACCGATGCACAGCCGACAGACCATCTGGTCCTAGGCCTTCTACTGCAAGAAGGATGGTGTGGTGACCAATTATTGCTGAACTGATACAAGCACAGTGTTCTGGAAAGAAGAGTCCCGTCAGAAAGCCAGAATCTGAAGAAAGTGCTACTGCATTAAAAGAAACTCTCGAGAAAGAAGTCCAACAGTCATCACATGACAACCGTGAAACCGTTTGGAAGAGGCCAGTAGAGGATGCCATAGGCAAGCTAAGAGCCGACATCCGACCGTTGGCAAAGGAAAGAGGAGAAAAATTGGAAACTGAAGTAGATTCATCAGAGTTTATGGATGAAGATTATGCTGAGATCAACATGGTTGAGACACGACATCGTCAGCTTCGCAAGGTACTGCAGCAGCACCGGAAAGAGATGAACCAGAAGTGATGAGAGCACAACTTCAAGAGAAGGATAACACAATTTCCCAAATGGCAAAAAGGATGGAAGAGATGGCTGCCGCTTTAACCACACTCCAGAGTCAGGTGCAACCTCAGAAAGAAATACCCCAGGAGATCATCCAGGTTGTGGACGGAGGAAAGGAGATCACATCTGTTAACGGAGATGAACAACTGAAAAAGGATTCTACGCAAAGCATGATTCCCAAAAAGGATATCAAAAACATGGTAGAACAGTAGGTGCGGGAAGCCTTTGCACAGTCTAAGAGCGGAGCTTCTATTCAGACGGGTAGACCCTACCCTGAAGAATTTGATGCGGTCCAATACCCAAAAGGCTTCGTACCACCTCTGTTCAAGACTTTTGATGGAACAAGAAACCCCTGGTATCATGTCGCACATTTTCGTGCTAGTTTCTGCAATGCCGGTGGGAGCGATGCTTTACTCTTTCGACAGTTTGTCAGCAGCCTATCAGGCATTGCCTTCGATTGGTATGCAGAATTGCCAAATGACTCAGTTAAAACTTTTTCAGAATTGGAAAACCTCTTCGTTAAGCAGTTTGTCAGGATCGACACCACATTACTATCGGTGATTTAGTGGTGGAGAAACAGAAACCGAACGAAACTTTGGTGGATTACATACTTCGATGGAGAAACTTATCCATGAAGTGTGAACCACAACTTCAGGAACAGCATGCGATCAGTATTTTGCTGAAAAGTATCCATGGCCTGATAAAACTTCTCCTTAAAGGATTTACAATAAAGACTTTCGAGAAGTTGCTTAGCAAGGCCGATAGTTTACGAGAGGAGGCAAAGCAGCTGAGTTTTGTCGACAAGACTGATAAACAGAAACCAGTAAAGGCATTTGAAAAGAAATCCAGGATTGTCGCGGTAGTAGAAAAAGGCAAGCAGCCACTGCAGATACAGTCAGAGCAACCACAGCCTAGTTATCGACTACCGCAACGGACTTACCAACAACCACAACAGATTTATCACGAACCTCGGCGAGGGCTATCAACGGCCTCGACCAGAGCCACCAGCCATGGCGACAGAAGTCAACAATTACCTCGTTCGTCACGTCCCCGGAGGAACTTCGAACAAGGAGTATCCATTCAAGATGGAAGCGATAGCTAAGATGTTTCGCGGTTTGATGAAGACACCTGATTTTCAATTACGGAGCCTAAAAGCCGAATAAGTCAACAAGAAAGATCATCCGAACTACTGCCCTTACCACCGGATGATCAGACACAAGATTGAAGACTGCTTCAATTTTAAGAATTGGCTCGAAGGTAATCTCCAAAGAGGGAACATAACGACCCCGAAAGAATACATGAAGGAACCCCAAAAAGGAGGTTCCATCAATGTAATTTCAACGAATCCTATTGTTCCGATAAACCCATACACGATCGATGATGGATGGAATACCGTCTGGACAAAGTCTTCATAGAAAATTTTGGATCATATCCAAAACGCTTCGGTGCGCGCTTCAACTCAGAGTTTGAAACCTGTCGAGCCGGTGCTATAGCTTGCAATTGATTAACCACCCCAGAAGGAGGAGAAGATCGTGGAAGAAAAGAAGACTGAGGCTTCAAAGGGTAGACTAGGGGCTGCTTATCCTAGGATGGTTGTTGTTGACCTCACTTTTGGTGTAAGTCTAGTCTCTCTTTAGAATAGCCTAGGGTCTAGCCATAGGACTCTCCTTGTGACTTTCTTAGAGGACTAGTCATGGAACCCTTCCCATAGAAATTCTAAACTCTTCTTGCTTCACTAGGGGGTTTTCATATGCTTAAGACCTAACCTCAACCTTTTAGTAGGAAAAAGGCAAGCATAAGGAATCCTAGGGGAAGTCTCCTATAGGTGATCAGACCAAAGGATTTTCCTTGAGGGAGGTCTGGAGATCACCACTCATACACTTCACATTCACAACATACACACACTGCACATCCTAATTTCAACCCTGAACTCTTTCGAAACTCATGTGGATAGCCCAGCCCTAAGTCTATGACAAAGTGGTAGGGACCAACACATAGAGGACCAAATGTAAGTGACCCTTGGTCATTACATCCTGCTCACCTTGAAGCCACCTTCAAATTTCCAAAATTTCAATTTTTGGCCCCTTTTCCCCCTAAATAACCCTAAACTACCCAAAATACCTAAAATTTCCAAAATTACCCAAATTCACCAAAATCCCCCAAAAATCATTCAAAGATATTCCTTGCCACTCAAAATCCCTAGTTTTAAATCCCAGCACAAACCAAAACCAAAATCAAACTCAAACCAAACCAAAACTCAAACCAAACCAAAACCAAAACCCAAACCAAAACCAAAACCAAATCTAAAACATAAACTCAAACAAATCTTCACATCACTCCCATAAGTCCAAATCAAACTATCAGTTACCACCAAATACAAACCCAAACCACACCTAAACCCATCTGCCCCAACCTACCCCGAACAACTGTGTTCATTAAGCAAAAGGGTTTAGGTAGGGTGAATTGTTAAGCAACATAATAAGTCTAAATGTGCCCGAAACTTTTCATCAGGATATGAGAGGGAAGCATGGACCTGCATCCTTCTCTAACCTTTTTGATACCTCAGAGGTCTATTAAAATTAATATGTCTGCTTAACGAAACCATCCTCAATTAAATTAAACAAAGTTTATCGAAACACAACATAGGAATTCACACAGACATCATAGGACTTGGTAGACAACCAGGATCTTAACATAGACATCATAGGATTGAGTAGTTACTGCTTGTTAGTCCTACTTCTTCCTGTTTTCTGGCATGCTTTAATTTCTGCAAAACTATAAACACATATATACAATGCAATACTAAAGTCTCAGCTGGGAATGACGAGAAGACCCTCCAGGTACGCTTTTACATTATTGCAATTTACCTTATTGCAATTTATTTACCTGCACTGCGTTTTAATTTTTTGCATGATAAATAAGATTTATGCATGAAAACTGAAACCTTTAGGATAGCCACAAAACTGAAACCCAAAACTAAATTAAAAGTCATACAAGATAAAATTCACCGCCACAACATTTCAAAATATAAGACAACTCAAAATTTAATCACAAACAGAACAACAAAAACTACAACTTTAACTAAATTAAAACGTCTTGTTGGATGATCGAGAATACCTCGGATGATGTAACCTACGTGTTGGTAACGGGATTTCCCACGGTCTAAATGAATGTGTGGAACTCATTCAGTTGAGTTTATGAAATTCATCTGGACTAAGTGAATCCGATAAAAATAACGATGCCGGAAGGATGGAACCGTGGGATCTTAACCGGTGTTGTTATAATCAACTTTAAGATTTATTTTAATTAAAACATTAAAGAAACACTTGGATTTTAAGATTTCTCTAAAACAAAACACTTCTCTCATCTCCTGATTTTTCACCTTCTAAAACTAAACATCTGTGACAACAAGGAGCTTGGAGCATAGTGGGCAACACGGCCATCGTCGTCAGCAAAACTCGGATCTACATCAGCTAAACCTTTCTTAGAAATTAAATAACAAAGCCATAGGACTTTGAGGAGGTTTGCCTAGTGCAACATAAATCCTCAACTTTTTTGTTAGGCATTTGCATAATTGTCTTATGCAAATTAAGCCCTAACCGGTCTTAGGACTCCGAGGTAGTCGTTTGGTATGACATAAGCCCTCACATCTTTAAGGCTGTTTGTAAGATTGTGTCATACGAATATAAGTCCTAATTAATTAAAACAGGCAGGATGAAACATTAAGTAAACTCCCAAATTGAAGCCAAACAATAGGATAGTTTGGGAAGTTGCCAAGATTCTTTTTGGATCTCCGGCTTCTCCTACCGCTCTTCTATTGGACTCTTAAAATAAACTATTCTAAATTCGATCCATTCCCTATTGAAATTCCAAAATTCAATCCTTTGAAAACCTTAAACTTTGAAATTCTTGAGAGCAAAACCACTGATCATTATCGAGAGTTTTCTTAAATGATTCCCGTCATTTAGGATGTAATTAACTATAGGGGCTTGCCCTTATAGGGAACTTTAAGAACCCAGGTAATATAAACCCTGCTTAATTCCTTTATATTAAGCAGGGGAACCTATCGGCTTATAAAATTGGTTCGCAGACCAAACGGATGTCACAAATCTTTTAGTTTGTTCAATCGAGCCCCATTGTTAAGCAGTGTGACTATTCCTCGGCATAGATACACGGTTTGTGGTGCGGTGCTCGTTTATATAAACTATTTGGGATGTGAGATCAGTTTGATTTCATATCTTAAATTTTTCAAACTTAAAATTATTTTCAAAAATCAAATGCTATTTTCCAAATTATATATATATACTTAAATTAAATTTTAAAATCTAAAAAATACGCCGACAGCTTCTGGCGACTCCTCTGGGGAATAGTTACTCTCTCCATTTTGATCATATGGTTTTGCTTTCATAAATCGGTAGTAAATCCATGCCCCTAGTGGATCAAACTACCATTCTTCCGTTGACATATCTTGTTCATTCCTATCTTGAACAGGTATGATCAACTTTCCTTGAATTTTGGAGCCACTGTTTAGACACCCCTAAACAGAGAGGTTCTGAAATCCTCCTTTTATTACCTCTCTAAAGAGGTGGGGTAGGAACCCCAATAGGTGTGCTGGTGGATTGATTCCACTTGGGTAATGTGCATTGTGAATTCAGCCCAGGACTGGGTCCTGAATTTCACTTTTGCTCCGTGTCTCTCGGGTTTGATTTGCTGTCGGCAAATGAAACCAAACTTCTACTTTTGTACCTTTCACTCAAATTTTGAAATTAAACGAACAATGTTAAAAAATATAAAAGCCGAAAAACAAAAAATAAAATAAGGCGAAAACACCAAACAGAATAAGAGAATTGCCCAGTTTGCAGTACAAGTGCGGTAGCTTGAGTGCTTCCGTTGAAACTACAAGGCACGGACGTTACTGACTTCCAGAAATTCTTTAAATGCTAGGGACGATGTCTTCGCCAAAGTTGATCTTTTTTTTCTCCTCCGGAGTACAGTTCGCCGTCAATAGGGATGAGCTGCCTGATCTCGCAGTCATTAAGTTTGGGCAAGGGTTCGACGATGTTGAAGTTAAGTTCGGGGACATGGCTATTGAAATGATGAAGCCTGAAATGAGCAAGTCCGTTAAGCCTATTGTAATGTTCAACCTGAAGTCTATTGAGGAACTCCCCATACCAAAGAAGGAATGGATTGAAAAGAACTCTGTTGTCATTACAAGTGTTGGGACGTCTTCTGAGACTGTTTCTGCTCATACTGTTAGATTCACTACCGCTGTACCAGTCACTCCGCTAACTAAAGGAAAAGATATTCAACATGAGGAAGTGTCAGTCAATGCTTGTGTTTTGCCGTCTTCTAAATCACGATTGAGTCTGATTCAAAGTCCGTACAAATGATAAAGGCACAGGAAAGGAAGTGCAATCAGGGAATTCTGAAAGTCAAGCAGCTGCAATGGTCTGAAGAACAATCGTTCCAGTTGAGACCACACTAAATAGATGGGAGACATGGTCCAACAATGAATCAATGATTAAACAAGGTATACCCGTTCAAAGAGGAGTCAGTGTCGCAGATTTTCCATTACTTGATAAAGAGGCCAGAATTTGGACTACCGGAGCCAAAGAAACCAGAGGAAGCCGGCAAGAAAGATCATCCCCAGTACTGTCCATACAATAGGTTGCTCGATCACACCATAGAAAACTGCTTCAGCTTCAAGGATTGGCTTGAGAAGAATTTCAAAAGCGGAAACTTAACGATCCCGAACGAGTATTTAAAAGAACCTGAAAAGGGTTCTATAAATATGATGTCGAATGATTCGATTAGCTTCTGCACGACGACACTGCTGCTCGACAAAATAAGTGATGTTTCTCAAGAACCTCCAATTGACTTTAATGCTATCAAAGGAAAGTCAATTGAGTCCGCTGTGGAAAAGTTTCGAGCTGACATTGCACGACTGTCTAAAGGTCAGAAAGAAGACTTTGAAGAAGAAGATTACAACTTAAGAGATTTCACGGAAGGAAAATTCACCGAAATCAACGTCATCGAGACCCAAGCCATGTTAGTTGTGAGTGACACTCCTCTTTGTGAGGAGAACACCGCGGATGAGTGGCAGAGGGCCGTTCAACAAAGAGATGAACATATCAGCCGTCTCGAGAAGAAAATTGAAGAAATGACGACTGCTATGGCTATAATGCAAGGACAGTCGCACTCACAGCAGGTGGCATCCCCGGAGATGAACCAGCCAGAGATTGTCCATATAACCGATGAAAGAAGGGAGGTTGCTTCTACAAATCGAGATGAGCTGCCAAAGAAAGATTCAACTCAGAATATGGTGCCAGAAAAAGACATTAAGTGAATGGTTGAACAACAGGTGACAGAAACCCTAGATCAACCAAAAAGAGGGACATCAATTCCGAAAAGTAGGCCCTACTCGGAGGAGTTTGATACCATCCAATACCCCAAGGGTTTCTTACCTCCTTTGTTCAGGACTTTCGACGGGACTGGAAACCCTCGGCAGCACGTTGCACACTTTCGAGCAAGTTGCTGCAACGCGGGGGGTATTGATGCGCTACTGCTCTGATAGTTTGTGAGCAACCTTTCAGGAATCACCTTCGACTGGTACGCAGACTTATTGAACGGTTCAGTGAAGACTTTCACAGAAATGGAAACTCTTTTTGGCAAGCATTTTGCCTGGGTTCAAAACCACATCACTATAGGCAGTTCTGTGGAAGAGAAGCAGAAGCCAGATGAAACTTTGGTGGAGTACATTCTACGGTGGAGAAACATAAGCATGAAGTGTGAGCCCCAATTGCAGGAGGAACATACGATTGAGGTCTTACTCAAGAACATCCATGGACCCATAGCTTTCATGCTTAAAGGACTCACCATCAAGTCGTTTGAGAAACTACTTAGTAAAGCCGCAAGCCTACACGAGGATGTCAAACAAATTGATTTCATCGAGAAAGAGGACAGGGTGGACCCAACAAAGATATCTGAAAAGAAATCAGAGATAGTGGCAATGATCGATAAAGAAAAGTAGCCGATACAGACCGAGCAGTTACCTCAATACAGTCAGCAGCACCAGCCGCCTCAGTACGATCAGTTTTCACAGCAGTACAGTCAGTCGCTTCCTCAGTTCAGTTAGCCACCTCAGTGCTATGTTCCACACCCACAGCAGTATGTTCAGCCACCAGAGCTGTATGTTGCACACCCACCGTAGTATATTCAACATGTCCAACAGTACGGTCAGCGGTACAATCAACAACACAGTCAACAGTCATCTCAGCAGAGGCCACTCCAGACGGATGGAAGGCAAGGTCGGTCTATGACCGATTTGTTGAACAAAGTATATCCCTTCAATGATGAAGCAATAGCATAGATGTTCCAAAATTTGATTAAGAAGCCCGAGTTCAGATTGCCTGAGGCAAAGAAGCCGGTGGAGGTTAACAAGAAGAATCATCCCAACTATTACCCATATCACAGAATGCTTGGGCACACCATTGAAGGTTGTATCAGTTTCAAAAAATGGTTGGAGAAGAACTTTAATAATGGAAGCGTAACAATCCTCGATGAATATTTGAAAAGAACTTGAAGAGGTTCTATCAATATGATTTCGGTGATTTGTTTGCTTCGATTGATTCCTACGCAGCTGACAACATAAGGGACACTTTTCAATTACTATTATACTACTTTTGTTGCTCAGCATGATCAGTATTAAGCTATACTATCTCTTTTATCGCAATGAATGAAAGAAAAAGGAGTTTTTCTTTGTCCAGAATTGCTCAATATTTGGAAAAAAGCTCAAAATTGGATAGTTTGCTAAGACTTCGACTTCAGGAAAGAATGAAATTAATGCCCTAATGACTGGGTCCTTCACTTTAAGGAATTTGGACTGGGTCCTAAGTTGATTTCAAAATTAAGTAGTATGGTTGAAATACGAGTAATCGATTTGGGATATCACGGGCCTTTTAATTTCCCGCCATGTGGCTGGGTCCGAACTTTCAGAAAAGTTATAATATCCCAGGATTCACGTTAAGGAACATTTCAAAATTATTAATTAGGGGAGTTTTGACATTTAAAATCTTTAACAAAAATATGTACTGCTAGATACAGTAATTCTCAGAAAACAAAAGGAGCAAAAAAAAAAAAAAAAGAGTGTTCCTGAGGAGAAGCTTGAGGTGAGCACAAAATCAAAAATTGGTGCCCCAATTCAGGCATTCAAAATCTTTAACACGTGCTCCACCAGATATAGTAATCCTCAATGAAAAAAAAATGGATAAAAAAAAGGGAAAAGAAAAATAAGAAATAAAAGAAGAAGGCTCCCTGAGAAGAAGCTTGAGGCAAGCATATAATCAAAAATTGGTGTCTTAATCCTCCCCTGATTAATAAACCGGATGCTACCGTCATCTCTGCACCAGTGCATAAAGTATTACGAAGGAGGAGATCAGTGTATCAAGGGTGACTTACAACCATTCTCTGTACACGAGATTAGAGTTCATGAAGATGCAGCCTATTACGTGCCTCCGAAGAAAACAATCTTCTCCAGAAATACCGTACCAAATGAAGCAAAAGAAGTTCAGGACGATGAAGAACCTGAAGTTCTAGTCCAACAGTTACTCACCACTCCCTTACGGCGAGATGGTGAAGGTTTCTCCAGAACTCGCACCCGAGGTCAAGGCCCGGAACGAGGTCGTGGAAGAGACGTTGGAACAGTTGGACAGAAGAAACTGGTCATCAACGTTAATTGGAAGAACAGTTCCTAAGAAAAAGAAATTAAGAAAGAAGCAGCAATAGTGAATCAAAAGAAACCCCAGTTCAAGATCTCTCTCGAAGATGAAAAGAATGAAGAATACAAATCAATGTACGAGAAGATTAACCACTATGTGCATACTATGACCCTGACCCCGATCCATTCTAATAAGATCGAGGGTATGGTGGTCAAGGAAGTGCATGGTGGTGGTGCTAAGCTGATCAAATTCTACTGCGGTGTTTCTTCTTCCAAAACTGAAAATGATGTACAATTTGAAGATGTTGCTTCTTATGAATTAATGGAATTGCCTTTTGAGTGGTATTCTCCCTGTGTTCATAATTTAATTCAAAGTAGTGTCTTACCTAAACAATGGACAAAAGGTCGATCACAAAACTTTGAAAAATTATGGAATAATGTCGGTCGGCCTCCCAATTCAAAACATGGTCTCGGATTCGGCACAGTAGGATCAGTTGACGACTCAGAGTTTTGCTTGGTTGTCACTTGCGAGCCTAATGAAGTCTGCTTAGAAACCTTAGATGATCTCGAAGATCTGCAAATCGGAGATGCTCCGCCAGAATTTGAAGAAGAAATTAAATCTACAGTAGACGAGTTAATGGAAGTTAACTTAGGTACTATCGAAGAGCCTATACCGACCTTTGTTAGCTCCTTACTCAACAAAGAAGACTCTGAAAACATAATCAAGCTATTGATATAATTCAAGGATTGTTTTGCTTGGAGTTATGATGAAATGCCAGGGTTAGCTCCAGAAGTCGCAGTTCACAAACTAGGAGTGGATTCTACTGTCGTTCCATTCAGACAAGCTCCAAGAAGAATGCGTCTAGAAATTGAACAACAAGTTATAGCTGAAGTTAAGAAACTAATAGACGCTAATTTCGTCCTCCAACTTTGTTAGCCAATGTGGTACGAGTCAGAAAGAAGAATGGACAGATCAGAATCTGCGTAGACTTCAGAGATTTAAACAAAGCATGTCCGAAGGATGAATTCCCTCTACCAATTCCAGAACTGATGATCGACATCGCTTCAAAACATGAAATCTTCTCTTTCATGGATGGATCATCAGGATACAACCATATAATGATGGCATCGAAAGATGAAAAGCTCACAGCCTTCAGAATGCCAATCGGAATATACTGCTACACAGTGATGCCTTCGGATTGAAGAACACAGGAGCAACATACCAAAGAGCAATGATGAGAATTTTTTATGATCTCATTCACAACCAAGTTGAATGCTACGTGGATGATGTAGTCACCAAAAGCAAAATGAAGTAAGATCATTTGTAAGATTTGAGAATTGTTTTCGAGCGATTAAGGCAATATAACCTTAAGATGAATCCCTTGAAATGCGATTTTGGCGTCACCTCTGGAAAATTCTTAGGATTTGTTGTCCGACATCGTGGAATTGAAATCGATTTAGAGAAGATTAAAGCTATCTTAGAAATGCCACCTCCCAAAACCTTGAAATAATTGCGATCCTTTCAAGGGAAATTGGCATATCTTCGACGCTTTATTTCAAATTTGTCAGGAATGTGTCAGCCTTTTTCTGCTATGGTTAAGAAGGATGCCAAGTTTACTTGGGACTCCAAATGTCAACATGCCTTCGATGACATCAAACAATATTTAATGACACCTCCTGTCTTAGCAGCCCCAGTCTCGGGTAGACCATTGATACTTTATACCGCGGCTTTAGACGACTCCCTTGGAGCCCTGCTAGCCCAGGTCAATGAAGAGGGGAAAAAAAACACCCTCTACTACATAAGTAGTCATCTAATTCCGACGGAAGTAAAGTATCCCCCGATTGAGAAGCATTGTTTGGCCCTGATCATCGCCACCCTAAAGCTCAGACATTACATGCTTTCTCATAAAGTCAAACCTTATCTCGAAATTTAATCCATTGCAATATTTGATGACTCACCCGACACTTTCCGGCAGACTCGCTAGGTGGTCAATGATACTATTACAATTCGATATAACTTTCGTTCCACTTCATGTCGTACAGAGAAAAGTCTTAGCAGACTTCCTAGCAGCACACCCTTTACCGACAGAATCGCCTCTCAACGATAACTTGCCAAACGAGCAGATAATGAGCCTAGAAGACCCCGACGATCGACGTTGGGAACTATACTTCGACAGAGCATCTTCAACACAAAGAAATAAAGAATTGCAAACGATAGTGCCCGGTAAGGCAGGAATCAGACTAATATTTATAACACTGGAGCGGGGGATGTTAAGGTACTCCTACCACTTAACAGAACCGTGTACAAACAACGAAGCAGAATACGAAGCCTTTATAACCGGATTGAAATTAACCATTCAGATGGGGATAACAGACATCAACATTTATGGGGATTCTCAGTTGATAATTCAATAGGTCGCAGGACAATACAAAATTCTAAATCCAAGACTCGAGCAGTACTTTCAGTATGGAGAGAAAACGCTCTTGGAGATGCGTTAGCCCACCTTGCGAAGGAATTTGCTTGCTTACAGGATGAATTAGTTGAAGTGTCAGTTCAGGGACGTCAGGTTCTCTCGCAGCTCGACATGGACACGATACACAAGTCAGAAAAAGAAGAAGAAACAATTGCGGCAGTAACAGAAAATGCAGAAGACTGGCGTCAGCCGCTAATAGACTACCTACAAACAGGAAACCTACCAAACAATAAGTCATTCACCCATCAAATTAAGAAAATAACTCTGTCTTATGCATTAATAAACAATACATTATATAGATGGTCTTTTAACCAGATGTTGCTAAGGTACCTGAGCGAGTCTGAGGCTCACAAAATTGTTAAAGAAGTGCACTCAGGACTTTGTGGCGCTCATCAGTCGGGTCCGAAGATGAAATTGAAGATTAAGAGACTAGGGTACTACTGGCCCTCGATGATGATCGATTGCATGAAAGTTCCAAAGAGTTGTCATCAATGCCAAGTGCATAGAGTGGTTCTGCATCAGCCTCTGAATGTGCTACATCCGACAATCGCATCGTGGCCATTTGAGTGTTGGGGCACAGTTATTGTGGGTTTGATAGAACCTCCTTCTTCAAGAGGACATCGCTTCATTCTTGCAGCTACAAAGTACTTATCCAAATGTGCAGAAGCAGTACCGGTCAGAGAAGTGAAGGCACACCACGTGCTACAGTTCTTCAAGAATCAAGTTTTCTACCGTTTCGGGGTACCGCGCAGAATCATTTCAGATAATGGGTCCGCGTTCAAGAGTACGAAGATCAATAATTTTGTCAGGAGACACGGGATCGACTGGCGCTATAAAATGATTTACTACCCAAGAGCAAACGGCTTGGCCGAAGCTTTTAATAAAACTCTCGTCCAAATATTAAATAAAATTTTGGATGACAACAAATAAAATTGGCACAAGAAGTTATTACAAGCTTTATGGGCCTACAGAATGACTTTCAGAACTCATACCCAGTCTACGCCTTACGCCTTAGTGTACGGATCCGAGGCCGTTTTACCCTTAGAGGTTCAGCTTCCGTCACTCAGAACTGCAGTTGCGAACAAGATCACTAGAGAAGAAAATGCCAAATTACGACTAGAAAAATTGGAAAGCTTAGAAGGGAAACGACTTTCAGCGCAGCAAAATTTGGAACTGTATTAAGCCAAGATGATCCAGGCCCACGATAAACTGGTCCGCCCAAGGACATTCAAAGTCAGTGATTTAATTCTAGTACTCAGAAGACCCTATCTTGCACACCGCAAGATAGAAGGTAAATTTGAATCAACTTGGGAAGGGTCGTTCGTGGTTGAGACAGTCTAGTCAGGGGGTTCCTACCAGCTTGTTAACTGTCGTGGAGAACGACCTATGCTTCCAATTAATGGACGATATCTAAAGAAGTATTACACAACCTAATGTTTCAAAGGGTGAACTTTAAAAATAGTTAAGTCTCATTCCTAGAAACACGGGTAGAGTAATCATTCGTAACTGGGTTCGAACCCAAAATATAAAAAAAAATGGATGATAAAATAAAAATCATTAACAAAAATGTGTTAAAAAGAAAATATGTGAAATGATAAAATTTTGATATTTTCCTTTAAATTAGCTCATTCCTGATCTGTCCTCATCTCTTCCTACTTCCTTTAAAATTTAAAAGAAGTAAACAATTTTTTTTCATTAATAAATGTTTTCTTATTGTTCTTGTTCTTAGTACAGTCCCTGATCCTTTCCTTGTTTTTCGCAGGGAAATGTCCAACGGGCGGTTGGTTCTGAACTTTAAGAATGGCGTGAGTCTGGCACTCGATGAAAAGAGGATGAAGGATGGAGCCGTGATTGAAATTGACTCTGATTTCACACCGGCCAGGCTACAGTACAAAGAAAATGATTGGACTCTGATTGATCGGGAAGAGTTCCACATTCAGATAGTGGTGAAATTAGATGGCCCGAGTCAGCCGTCTACTAGCAAGAAGAGAAAAGAAAACATCGCTCATGCAAAGGGAGAAGACAAGATAACAAAGTCCGTGGTTGCTACAGCAGAGGGCAGGCTTGTCAGTTCCATGCCCACAGAAATTCAAGAAGTGAGGAGAGCCACTCCCACTCCTACTCAACGAAGAAATAAGAACCGTCGCATTCGCTAGATGCTCGACTAAGGCGGCGACGAGATCGGCATGAAGAGACAGTCACTACCGTCAGTACAAATACTTCGAAGAGATTGGTTCGTCAGTAGCCAGAAAAGAGGAGACTAACTCTAAGAACAATAGAAAAGATAAAAGAAATCCCAAGAAGAGTAGAAATAGACTCAGTACCACGACACCAGACAGAGCTACCAGTTTTGAAAAGTCTTGTTGCGAAAGCAACCCTGGAGGATTCCGCGACAGAGACTATCCCCGAGGAGCCGAGACATGCAGGAGAGTGTGCTGGGGTTGAGCTGTACATCCCGCAGTATGTTACCAGACCCCGAGGACTTCAGATAATCCCGGAATACGAGCTGGAGAAATTACAGCAGGTTTAGAAGAAAACTTTTGAATACTTCGAGAGAATTTAAGACAAGAGGGTCAGCATCTTGGAAGGCCTTGAGCTGCATACGGATGTGTTATCAGATTACAAACAACAGCAGATTGTGGACTGCATTATCGAGCTTCAGAAAATGGGCCGAGCTGGTCGTCTGAGGGAGAAAACCTATTCAGAGCCCCGAAGATGGATGCCGGGAAAAGGAAGAGTTACTATTCAGTGCGGGTGTTGCTACAACTTCGCAGAAGACAGAAAAGGAAATCCACCAGGGATACTCCGTCGCAGTGAGGTGGATCTGATTTCGAGAATTATCAAAAGAATGGTAAAGAAGATGGTAACATGGAGGGTTTTGCCTGCAGATTGCATACGCAATAGCTGCATCAATAACATTTACAAAGAGGGCAACTACATACCTCCACACATAGACCATCATGACTTTGTCAGACCTTTCTACACAGTCTCTTTTGTCAACCAGTGTAATATCATGTTCGGATCTGACCTCCGGATAGTGGGCCCTAGAAAATTTTGAGGGCCGGTGGAAATACCACTACCGGTAGGTTCCATCATGGTATTAATAGGAAATGGAGCAGACATAGCAAAACACTACATCCCAGGAGTGTCTGTTGAGTGAATCTCCGTCACCTTCAGAAGGATGGACGATAGTAAGATGCCTTTTTTTTTTAGCCAGATCCAGAGTTAGAGAGTCTCTGACCTTACGAGCTGTGAGTTACATAGGAGATATCACACATCCAATGCACATCCGTGCGGCATTCTTACCAAGGGTGGCATGGAAGGTGATGTTATTGTCCATGTATCCTACTATTCGGACATGGATTTTGACAAATGCTTTTAGAAAAATCAACAAGAATCTTACACAATCCGTTTTGGATTTATGAGGATTGTATGAGATACTGAATTTTCGAGGAAAATATCATCATGTTTTGGATCAAGTTGTATGATGTATTTTCAACCGATTGGAATGAGAATGATCATTTCATATTCTGCCTTCACCTCTTTTTGTGCAAATTGACTGGGAAGCGCCATTAAGCTAAATGAACTTCGAACAAAGAACGAAAAGTGAAAGAAAATAAATAAGAAATTCCTTCTTTTTAATAATTTGAATTTCATAATAAACTGCAAATTAACACGAACTCTAAATAGACGAGAATGAAATCGAATCACTAAAACAAATCTAAGTCTCAAATTGATTTCCATTTTGAATCCTTCTGTTTGAATTTTTTAATTCTCTTTCTTCTGTGTGTTAGAGGATCGACTAGTCCTATTGACACGGGGCCATGAACTTTGTTTAGATTTGGTTCTGATGGCATGGGATTGGGTCCCTCTTCATACAGATCAAATTTCTGAGGCTGGAGCTGAACTTCCAGTTCTCTTCGAGGCTAGAGCCAAACTTCTAGCTCTCTTTCAAATTCCCGAGGCTGGAGCCGAACTTCCAGTTCTCTTCGAGGATAAAGCCGAACTTCTAGCTCACTTTCAAATTTCCGAGGCTGGAGCCGAACTTCCAGTTCTTTTCGAGGCTAGAGCCGAACTTCTAGCTCTCTTTCAAATTCCCAAGGCTGGAGCTGAACTTCCAGTTCTTTTCGAGGCTAGAGCCAAATTTCTAGCACTCCTTCAAATCTCCGAGGTTGGAGCCAAACTTCCAGTTCTCTTTGAGGCTAGAGCCGAACTTCTAGCTCTCTTTCAAATTTCCAAGGTACGGAGCCAAACTTCCAGTTCTCTTCGAGGCTAGAGCCAAACTTCTAGCTCTCTTTGAAATTTCTGAGGCTGGAGCCGAACTTCCAGTTCTCCCAAACTTCTAGCTCTCTTTCAAATTTCTGAGGCTGGAGCTCAACTTCCAGTTCTTCTCGAGGCTAGAGCCGAACTTCTAGCTCTCTTTCAAATCTCCGAGGCTGGAGCTGAACCTGCAGTTCTCTTCGAGGCTAGAGACGAACTTCTAGCTCTCTTTCAAACTTCTGAGGCTGGAGCCGAACTTCCAGTTCTCTTCGAGGCTAGAGTCGAACTTCTAGCTCTCTTTCAAATTCCCGAGGCTGGAACCGAACTTCCAGTTCTCTCGAGGCTAGAGCCGAACATCTAGCTCTCTTTCAAATCTCCGAGGCTGGAGCCAAACTTCCAGTTCTCTTCGAGCCTAGAGCCGAACTTCTAGCTCTCTTTAAAATTTCCAAGGTTGGAGCTGAACTTCCAGTTCTCTTCGAGGCTAGAGCCGAACTTCTAGCTCTCTTTCAAATTCCCGAGGCTGGAGCCGAACTTCCAGTTCTCTTCGAGGCTAGAGCCAAACTTCTAACTCTCTTTCAAATCTCTGAGGCTGGAGCCAAACTTCCAGTTCTCTTCGAGACTAGAGCCGAACTTCTAGCTCTCTTTCAAACTTTTGAGGCTGGAGCCGAACTTCCAGTTCTCTTGGAGGCTAGAGCCGAACTTCTAGCTGTTGACCTCATTTTTGATGAGGTCTTCTCTTCTTCTCTTTAGTACTTAGGATCTAGCCTTAGGCTTTTCCTTTGACTATCTTAGAGGACTAGAATTGGGATCCACCATCTAGAATTTCAAACCACTTCTTAACTCCCCGCAAACTCCACAAACTCGTACGTCAGACCCCTAATCACCTAGAGGGTTGAAATCAAGTGTGGAAGTTTAAAGGATGAGTTCCTATAGGACTCTTTGGCCTTAGGATTGCCCTGGGTGGCCTGGTCTGGTGAAGGGTTGACTTACACACACACTACACCTGTACACTACACTTTCACACACTTCCTAAAAACACACCCATACCCAATTTGACCTCCTGACTCATGCAGGTGATTCACATGGATGGTCCTTAACCCCTAAGCCCTTGGCTAAGAGGGTTAGGAACAACATAGTGAATGCCTCAAATGAGTCCCTTCATGGCTCATATGGGCTTGATGTGGCTTCATCGCTCAACCAAAATGATTTTATTCCACTTATATTCACCTAATCTTCAATTTTCCAAATTTTCAATTTTTGACCCCCGGGACCCTACACCCTTCTAACCTACCAAATGCCCTTGAAACTACCCAAAATCTCCAAAATCACCTAAATTACCCAAAATTCCTCAAAATCAATCCCAAACATTCCCACATTACTCAAATTGATCATCCATAACCAAAAATACAAAAAATTCCAAAAATACCTCCCAATACCCTCCAAATACCCAAAATACCCCTCTTAGTCAAAAAAATCCAAAAATTCAGAAAATTCCCAGAAAATTCCAGAAAATCCCAAATATTTCCAATTTCATTTTGTTCAACCACACCATGGGCCAATTTTGTCAATTTACCCCACTTTTATCAAAACCCCCAATTTGACCCATTTTAACCCAAAGTGAACCCAATGTCAAACCTAACCTACCCAATTGACCCAAATTCTGGTCCAATTCAATTCTAAACTTCAATTTAACATCCCCAACACCAATCTAGACCAAATCCAAGCCCAATTTGATTGGCATTGGGGTCCAATTTCACTTTTGGCCTTAAAGCCCAATTTGGACCCATGACCCAAATTTAGCCCAAACTCACCCAATTCAACTCCAATTAACCCCAAATCTTTTCTAAACCCTCCTTAACATCCCCATAAACAAAAAACTAACATGATTTGCCCAAAATTTAGACCTAAACCCCACTCAAATTCAACCCAAAGCTAAAAGGCCCAATTTTGACCTAAACCCAAACTTAACCCAAATGAGCCCAAATCCCAAAATCAAAACCTAACCAAAGCCAAAACCTCTTTGAAACACTCCCATAAACATTCCCCAACATTAATTTTACATCAATTTCAACTCTAGCCCAACTTTGGCCCATGGTAGCCCATTTTGGCCCACCTTAGCCTCTTTACCAAAAGGCCCATATCCAACCCAATTCAAACCCAAATCACCTCAAATTTGTTTCAAACCACTCATGACACATCCCTAAACCAAACTCAACAATTATTTGGCCCAAGCCTTTACCAAAATTTCATCCCAAAATCCATTTTAAAATTCAAAAGCCCACTTTCCTAAACCATTTAAAAGCCCATCTAAAACCATTTCAATGAGCCCAAAATCTACCCTAAAGCCCACATGACATTTCCATTTGCCATCCACTTAATCAAAGCCATTCCCTAAGTTCTAATCACATCATCAAATAATTCCAAATTAAGCCTCATGCCAAATCACCCCTAAAACACCAAAATTTCTCTTAAATCCATTTCCATGAAATTGACTCAACTTTTCCCAAGCCAAAGACAAGCCATGCAAGCCATAGATAAGCCACATGAAGCCATGGGGGGTTTGACTTGTCACCAAGCTATTAATGGCAAGTGGAGGGAGTCCTTTCCTAAGCCTTCCTTAAGCCATTTTAACCTCTTTAATGCAACACTATAACCCAAAATTAACTTAAACTATTTGGATAGAGACCGCACCATCCTCTCTTGGTTGACCCAATCGATCCTCTCGGCCCAAAATCAGGCCATGGGGAGGTGCACCCAACCCAAACCAATGGGTTGACCAAATTGAAGCCAAAATGGCCTCTTCCCCATTCCATTCCAAGCCACCCCCTTTACACATGGCAAGGCCCAATTGATCGCACAAGCCTCCGCTACCGACCCACTGAGCTTGAGGGTGACTGACCCTCGGCCGGCCCGGCCACCACGGCTCGCCGAAACCACCGGGCCGAGAGCTCGCATGTGAGCCCAAACTTGAAATTCTCACCTGCTGAGGTGCCTCATGCCCAATGGCCACCATGGCTGTTCTTCACATGCCAAGAGCAGCTCGATCCCAGCCCTCAACTCCCCCTGGGAGAGCCTCCAGCCATGCCTATTTAAACCCCTCACCCTCTCGGCCAAAGGAGGTGCTGAACCAGACCATACCAAAACTCTGCCAAAATCACTCCTCACTCCCCTCCAGACTTAGAGCAATTGATTCCCACTGTCCTCCTGCTCTAATCCCCATTGCTTGAGCTCAATTTCAGAGCTCAATTCTCAGGCCAGAACAGGACACTCCTGAATCTTCCACCAAAATCAAATTAAACTCACCTACACCTTCACCAGGCCAAGAGAAGAAGTTTTCCAGTGAAAGCCCCCTCTCCAGGTCACCCAGTTGTTCCAGACTCCAAAGGTTGTGATCAGCCTTGGTGGAAATCACACCTAGGCAATTCACCACATCCCCAGGCTTCATCCCTAGCCTCCTGCAGCTCCAACGAACGTGCCGAGCATCTCCGATCGAGGCTTCACCTCTCGAGCTAAGGTATGGATCAATTCTTCATCCCGAGCTTCTAAACATTCTCCATTTCAAATGAGTCAATTTCAATAAACATTAACCGTATAGATGTGTTCGTCTCTTCAAGACGAATCCATAGAGTATAAGAACATAAAAATCCATGGAGAATTGAGTGAGATCTTAGGGCTAGAAGGTGGACGGTTCTCGGGTTAGGAGGCTTGGGAACGATGAACGGATGCCGTTCATTTAATACACGCGCGGACGGACGGCTCAGATGGCGTCGGACGAGGAGATGATACATGAACCGCGGGCCGCGTGGCGCTGAGTCAGAAGGCGGCGTCAAATGGGAGCGCGCCGCGTGTGCATTCGGAGCTGCCGAGGTTGACACGGCGTCGCGTCACTTAAGTAGAAAAATAGGGTATTTTCTGATTTATTTAAATACCAGAACTTCAAAAATCCATATCTTTGTGTAGAAAAATCACAAAAATAAAATAAAAATACCCTCTTGCTCGATGAACGAGAGGAGAATAATGTGGAAAAGAAATTAATTAATTTTGTCCAAGTATTTTATTTTTGATTAATTATTTACTCCACTGCATTGTTTTAATTCTCCATGCATTCATACAATTCACTATGGCATGAGACCATAGGGCTTTTGAAGCATCCGAACTTGGGAACATTCCCTGAATTTTCCAAGGTCGGAGGCCACCTCTGTGAAAAGTTATTGATTTTTCAAATGCATGTTCTTGTTTTGAGTATTTTAATTCCAAAAATTAGCATGTTGTGAAATAAATTCTAGGAAAATTTGGTGATGTTCCTTATGACCAGAGAACCCTAGGAAAAATAGGACTTGAGTTAATTCAATCAGATTAACCCTAATTGTCCTAAATACCCAAAATTGGACTTTAATTAATTAGAGTTAACCATAGATCAGATTGACTTGAAATCAATTCTCCACTAACCTTTAGGATCAGAGGAACCCACCATAAAAGTTTGAAGTCAATTGGACTTGGTTAGCCCTACTAAATGGGTTGATTAAGCCATTTAGTCATTTTAAACTTTAAAAATTCATAACTTTCAAAATACCTTTCAAAAATTCACCAAATTGGTTTTGGAGCCTCTCTGATATCAGAGGAATTTAAGAAAATTAAAATTTCAATTTTCTAAAAAAGTTGATTTTTCATCATTATTTTAATATTTTAATAATTAAAAATAATAAAAATCACAAAAATAATAAAATTCACCAAAATGTCATATTTTGAAATATAATCACTTAGGAACAAACCCCATATTTTTCTTAAGTCTATTTAATGAGATATCAAATTTTAAAGCCTTAGGGTAATTTTAAAAATTAAAAAAAAAATGTATTTTCTAGCATTTTCACTAAAATAATTATAATAAATCAAAGAAAAATCATAAAATTGTAAAATTTGATTCTCTGGAATCCTTCATATTAGAGAGAATTTTAAAAATTATAAAATTCATTTTTCAACTTATATTCTATTTTTAAATTAATTAATACTCTAGAGCTTAAAATAATTCTAATAAATAAAATATAATTCAAAAAATCACAAAAATTGGTCCAAGTGGTCCTCTGGTCATTAGGAATATCCCATAATTTTCTTAAGAACAGAAACTTCCCCTTGGTCATATTATTAAATTTTCCTTGGAAATCCTTATTTTCCACCAAAAATAATTATATAAATAAATTAAATACAGAAAAATCACATTTTCTCCTCTAATGTCTTTATTGACATATGAGTGAAGTAACATAAAAATTTTAAGCTCATTTGAGCTCAATTTAGTGAGTTATGAAATTATTAGGCTTGAAGGGCAAAATGGTAATTAAAATCTTAGCCCTTTAATTAAGACTTTAGGCTTAATGAAGTTAATAGGCAAAATATTTGATTTTAATTTGATTTGGATGATTGAAATTTAGATAATTAAGGGGTAGAAACCTACTAAAAAATTTAAAACAATTTTAATAAGCCTTAATTAAATAATTAGTTAAATTTGGAAGAATAATAAAATTGGAATTATTAAAATAGGGATATTATTAGGAAGAGATTTGTTCTTTAATTTAAAAATCCCTAAATTAATCATCCCAATAATATTTAATTCCTAATTAAAATGATAATCCAAGTTTAAGATTTAAAATGCTAAAAGACTTAATCATTAAATTAAATTAAAGTTAAATTATTTAAAACAAATCCCTTTAAAATTAAAAAATTAAATTAAAAATTATATTAAATTAAATTAAAAATTAAAAATTAAATAAAACTAAATTAAATTAAATTAAATTAAATTAAATTAAATCAAATTAAATTAAATTAAATTATATTAAATTAAATTAAATTATATTAAATTAAATTAAATTAAATTAAATTAAATTAAATTGAAACTAAATTAAATCAAATTAAATTAAATTAAGTTAAACCATATTACATTAAATTAGCTTAAGTTTAATTAAATTAAATTAAACCACATTAAACTAAATTAAACTAAGTTAAATTAAATTAAATTAAATTAAATATAACATCACCTAAGACATAAAGAAATTCAAAATAAATCTAAAACAATTTGAACACTATTCCAAACTTAAATCAATTAACTAAAATTAAATCACAACCTACTTGAACATCCTCGAAAGCTCGTGATGTCATAACTCTTAAAAGGAGTGTTAAAAGAAGTGTTACTTCACTTATAGGATATTCAAATGTCCTAGTTCACTGAGCAAGACAACAAAACTTAAACTCTCGGACGATTAATTCATTTGTGTAATTAAATTCATTTGGACTTAAAACAATCCTAGAAATATTGAAAAGATGTTTAAGATTCGTCTTGAGCACTTCCTC
The DNA here is from genome assembly GCA_022702705.1 of Papilionanthe hookeriana x Papilionanthe teres. Taxonomy (NCBI): domain Eukaryota; kingdom Viridiplantae; phylum Streptophyta; class Magnoliopsida; order Asparagales; family Orchidaceae; genus Papilionanthe; species Papilionanthe hookeriana x Papilionanthe teres. The sequence continues at coordinate 84,204,897 of CM040423.1, forward strand.
AATATGATATGATATTTATAAGAACAGTTGAACTTAGTTGTTCTTTGATGAAGAAAATCGTCCTCAAACTAAAATACAAGAACCTAGACGTCATAGGAAATGACTAGCTATAGAATTAGGAACTTGGTAGAAAACCATAATCTTTCCCTTAGCTTTACCTAGGAACTTACTTTAAATGCTTAAATATTCTAACTGTGTTTTAAGTGCAGCTTGGGATGACGGGAAGACCCTCCAGGTACGCTTTTATTTTATTGCAATTTACTTTACTGCAATTTATTTAATCGCATCGCGCTTACCTTTCTTGCATGATAAACAACAGTTGCATGAAAACCTACACCTTTAGGACAGAAACCAAAACTGAAACCCATAACTAAATTAAAAGACACTACAAGATAAAATTCATCGCCACAACATTCAAAATATAAAATAACTCAAAATTTAATCACAAACAAAACAACAAAACTACAACTACAACTAAATTAAAACGTCTCATTGAATGATCGGGAATACCTCGGATGATGTAACCCACGTGTTGCTAACGTGATTTCCCACGGTCCAAATGAAAGTGCGGAACTCATTTAGTTGAGTTTAGCAAATTCATCTGGACTAAGTGAATTCGATGAAAATAACGGTGCCGGGATGACGGAACCGTGGGATCTTAATCGGTTCGTTTAATCAACTTTAAGACCTGTTTTAATTAAAATATTAAAGACACATGGAAATGAAGACTTTCTCTAAAACCAAACACTTCTCTCATCTCCCGATTTATGACTTCTAAAACTAAACCTCCGCAACAACAAGGAGCTCGGAGCATGGTGGGCGAGCACGGCCATCGTCGTCAGCAAAGCCGAAATCTACATCAGCAAAACTTTCTTAGAATTAAATAACCAAGCCATAGAACTTCGAGGTAGTTTGCCTAGGGCAACATAAATCCTCAACTCTTCGTTAGGCATTTGCATGATCATATCATATAAATTAAGCCCTAACCGGTCTTAGGATTTCCGAGGTAGTCGTCCGATACGATATAAACCCTCACATCTTCGAGGCTATTTGTATGATTTTATCATACGAATATAAGTCCTAACTAATTAAAATTGGCAGGATCAAAATATTAAATAAACATTAGGACTTTCCTAAATTCAAACCAAACAATAGGATAGTTTGGGAAGTTGCCAAGATTCTTCTTGGATCCTCGGCTTCTCCTACTTTTCTTCCATTGGACTTCGAAAATAACCGTTCCAAACTTGATCCATTCCACTATTGAAATTCTAAAATTCAATCCCTTGAAAACTTAAACTTTGCAATTCTTGAGAGCAGAACTACTGATTATTATCGAGAGTTTTCTTAGGTGATTCCCATCACTTAAGATGTAATTAACTATAGGGGCTTGCCCTTATAGGGAATTTTAAGAACCCGGTAATATAAACCTCGTTTAATGTTTCTATATTAAACGGGGAATTTGTCGGCTTATAAAATTGGTTCGCAGACCAAACGGATGTCACAAACCTTTCTAGTTTATTTAATCGAGCCCCATTATCAAGCGAGTGTGTCTATTCACGGGATAGATACACGGCTTGTGGTGCGGCGCTCGTTTATATAAACTATTCGGGATGTGAGATCAGTTTGATTTCATATCTTAAAATTTTCAAATTTAAAATTATTTTCAAAATCAAATACTACTTTTCAAATTATTTATTTAAATTAAATTAAAATTCGCCGACAATTTCTGTAGGCGACCCCCCTTTTCAAAATAAAACACATAACCTAAAAATATGCCGACACAAGCTCTCTTTCAAATTTCTGAGGCTGGAGCCGAACTTCCAGTTCTCTTCGACGCTAGAGCCGAACTTCTAGCTCTCTCTCAAATTCCGGAGGCTGGAGCTGAACTTCCAATTCTCTTTGAGGCTAGAACTGAAATTCTAGCTCTCTCTTTCAAATTTCCGAGGCTGGAGCCGAACTTTCAGTTCTCTTCGAGGCTAGAGCCGAACTTCTAGATCTCTTTCAATTTTCCGAGGATGGAGCCTAAACTCCAACTCTCTTCTTGAGGCTAGAGCCTAAATTCTAGTTCTCTTCAAATTCCAACTCTCTTCTTGATGCTAGAGCCTAAATTCTAATTCTCTTCAAATCCCGAGGTATCCCTCTTGAAATAAATTTTGAATCGAACTTCAATCTGAATTGAAACTCAAACCAAAATCTAAAATCACACATTAAAACTTGAAATAGGAAAATGAAATGAATCTAAAATCAAATCTCTCTAGATCTTGTGATCCAGAATTTATCTCTTTTTCTCTTCCCCAGCGAGAGTTCTAGAATCTTCAGTCTTGGAGATTTACCTGTTGCTCCCCAGCGAAAATTTTTCTTTGCTTCATTCTAAGTGTGTCACTTTGACATCTGTGTTGGTTTGTTGATCTCTTTGGTCAATGCCAATACACGCGGTGTGCTTGGTTATCACACCACACCTATTGGGGGTCCATTTGTTGACCTCATTTTTGATGAGGTCTTTTCTCTTCTCTCTCCTTAGTACTTAGGATCTAGCCATAGGGCTTCTCCTTGACTATCTTAGAACGACTAGAAATGGGACCCATCACTTAGAAATTCAAACACTTCTTGGCTCCCTTCAAACCCCATAAGTTTGATTGTAAACCCCTAAGCCACTTGGAGGGTTAAAATCAAATGTGGAGGTTTAAAGGATGAGTTTCCTATAGGACTCTTTGGTCTTATGATTACCCTGGGTGGCCTGGCCTGGTGAGGGTAAGCTTGCACACACCACACTCCCACACACACACATTCTAAACCCTTAAAGTACCATTATCCAATTTGACTTCCCGACTCATGTAGGCAATTCATATGGATGGACCTCAACCCCTAGGCCCCTGGCTAAGAGGGTTAGAAACAACATAGTGAATGTCTAAAATGAATTCTCTCATGGCTTTTGTGAGCTTAATATGGCTTCATGGCTCAATCAAAATGATTTCATTTCACTCACACCTAATCAATCTTCATTTTCCTAAAATTTCAAATTTTCACCCCCAGGACCCTAAACTCCCCAAACCTACCAAATGCCCTTAAAATTGCCCAAAATTTGCAAAATTGCCTAAATTACCCAAAATTCCTCAAAACCAATCCTAAACATTTCCCCCCACTCAAATTGATCATCCATGGCCAAATATACCAAAAATTCCAAAAATACCCCCTCAATACCCTCCAAATACCCAAAATACCCTTTTAACCAAAAAATTCCAAAAATTCAGAAAATTCCTAGAAAATTCCAGAAAATCCCAAATATTCCCCATTTCATTTTGTTCAACTACGCCATAAGACAATTTTGTCAATCTAACGCACTTTTACCAAAATTCCCAATTGGGCCTATTTTAAACCTTAGTGGACCCAATGTCCCACCAAACCAACTCAATTGACCTCAATTTTGATTCAATTCAATTCTAAACTTCAATTCAATATCCCCAATACCAATTTAGACCAAATTCAAGCCCAATTTGATGAACATTTGGATCCAATTTCTATTTGAAGCCTAAGGCCCAATATTGGCCCATGACCTAAACCTAGCCCAAACCAACCCAACTCAACCACAATTGGCCCCAAATCCCTTTTAAAACCTTCCTAATATCCCCACAAACAAAAAACTAACTTGATTTGCTGCAAATTTGAACCTAAACTCCACCCAAACCTAACCCAGAACCAAAATCCCCTAAATTGGCCTTAACCCAAACCTAACCCAAATAGGCCCAAATCCCTAAATCAAAGCCCAACCAAAGTTGAAAAATCTTCCCCCATAAACATTTTTCAACATTAATTTTACATCAAAGCCAACATTGGCCCAACCTTAACCCATGTTGGCCCAATTTAATCCATTTTGAACCCATTATCAAAAAGGCCCAAATTGAACTCATTTCAACTCCAAATGACACCAAACCTTTTCCAAATCACTCATAATACATCCCTAAACTAAACCCAACATTTATTTGGCATGATCCTTCACAAAACTTTCATCCAAAAGCCTATTTTAAAATCTAAGAGCCCACTTCCATAAAGCCTTTAAAAGCCCATTTTCACCGAAGTTCAAAAAGCCCAAAATTTATTTTAAAGCTAACATGAAATCTTCATTGATCATCCATTCAATCAAGACCACCCCCTATGTCCAAAATCCATCATGTTGATCAAACCAAAATGGCATCATGAAAAATCCCATTAAAAGAATTCAAAATTTTCAAAATTCCAAATAACCCTTTTCCATGAAATTGAGCCAAGCCATGAGCAAGCCATAGACAAGCCTTGGAGCCATGCTTAAGCCACATGAAGCCATGAGGGTTTTAGGATTGTCAACCCTCCCTAAATGGAAAAAGGAGGAGATCCTTTAAACACTCCCTAAAAGTCATTATCCATACCCATGTTCCACCCTAACCCAAAATTAATCCAAATATATTTGGATGAGGACTTCTCCACTCCAAACCAGCTGACTCACCTGACCTCCCTTAGCCTAAATCAGTCCCTTGGTGGGTGCACCAAACCCAAATACATGAATTGAAAAATCAAGCCAAAATAAGCCTTCCCCCCTTTCCACTTAAATCAAATCCTTTACACATGGCCATAGCCAATTGCTTGCACCAAACTCAATCCCTGGACTCACTGAGTCAAGATGGTGACCTGACCCTGCCGACCAGCCACCTGGGTCACCGGAAAATGCCATGGCCGAGAGCTCCATGTAAGCCAGAACTCCCAAATTCTCCCTAGCTGAGCTGCCCCATGCCCAATGGCCACTGTGGCTGTTCTTCCCTTGAACGAGGTAGCTGATCCCAAGCCCTAACTCCCCCTGGGAAGCCCTCCAGGCAGCTCTTTTTAAACTCCACCCCCTCTCGGCCAAATAAGGTGATGAACCAGAGCTTAACAAAACACTTCCAAAATTGCTCCAGGACCTTCTCCTAACCCGAGCAATTGATTCCCAGTGTCCCTTTGCCCTAATCCCCATTAACGAGCTCAATTTCTCGAGTAAAATCCACCCAAAAACCAGGACAACTCTGAAACCTCCACCAAAATTAAATTAAACTCACCCACACCTGCACAAGACCTAGAGAAGGAGTTCCCCAGTGAAAGCCCCCACACCAGGCCAGCCATCCATCGGCCAAGCTTTGAAATCGACCTTGGTCACTTTCATACCCAGGTAATTCCCCAGAGCTAGAGAATTCATCTAGAGCTTCCTTGGGTGCAATCGAAGGTTCCACAACTTTTGATTGAAGCTTCACTTCTCCGAGCCAAGGTATGGACACCTTCTTCCTCCTGAGCTTCCAACGATTCTCTATTTTGCTTGGCTTAATTTCATAGCAGATAAACAGTATAGATGTGTTCGTCTCCTCAAGATGAATCCATAGAGCCTAAGAACACGAAAATCTGTTGCGAAATGAGAGAGATCTTTGGGTTTTAGTGTGGACGGCTCACAGGAGACACCAGTCGTAGACGATGACAAGGCGTCATCCGATCGCGCGTGTATCGAATGGACGGTCCAGATTGAGCCAGATCGAAGGATGGAGTGAGACCGCGAACCGCGTGGCATCCAAGTCAGTTGGCAGTGTCAAATGGGAGTGCGCCGCGTGGGCTTTCGGATCCACCTAGGTTGAGTCAGCGCCGCGCTGGATAAGTGGATAAATAGGTTATTTTCTATTTATTTAAATACTCAAAAATTGAAAAATCCATAACTTTGCATAGAAAAATCAGAAAAATAAAATAAAAATACCCTCTTACTCAGTGAACAGAGGAGAGAAATGTGGAAAAGAAATTAAGTCATTTTGTTGAGTATTTTATTTTTAATTAATTATTTACTCATTTCAATGTTTTAATTCTCCATTTGCATAGACAATTCACCATGGCATGAGACCATAGGGCTTTTGTAGCTCTAATCTTGGAAACATTCCCTAAATTTTCCAAGATCAGAGGCCATCTCTATGGCAAGTTATTGATCTTCCAAATTTTTGTGCCTGTTTTGATATTTTAATTTCAGTAATTAATATGTTACTTAGAAAATTCTAGGAAATTTTGGGGAAGTTTCTTAGGACCAGAGGACCCTAGGAAAATTATGGTATGAGTTAATTCATTAAGAATAATCCTAATTAGCTTAAACACTCAAAACTGAATTTTAATTAATTTAGGTTAAACATACATCAAAATCACTTGAAAACAATTCTCCACTGATCTTTAGGGTCAGAAGAGTCTCACATAAAAATTTGAAACCAATTGGAGGTGATTAGCCCCACTAAATGGACTAATTAAGTTATATGACCAAAATTAAACTTTAAAAATTCATAACTCTAAAAATACATTTCAAAAATTCACCAAAATAGTTTTGGGGATTCTCTGATGTTAGGGGAGTCTAAGAAAATTAAAATTAAAATTAAAATTTTTATCATATTTTAATATTTTAATAATTAAAAAATAATAAAAATCATAAAAATATTAAAAATCATAAAAATGCCATATTTTACTTCCTAATCACTTAGCAACAAACCAATATTTTTCCTAAGTCTATAGGTTAAGATATTGAATTTTAAAGGCTTAAAACAAATTTTAATATTAAAAATTGAATTTCCTTACATTTTCACTAAATTAATTTTAATAAATCAAAGAAAAATTAGAAAAATATAAAATCTAATCCTCTAAACTTTTTGAGGTCAGAGAGATTTATGAAAAATATAAAATTCATTTTTCAACTTTAATTTTATTTTATAATTAATTAACACTCCAAAACTCAAAATAATTATAATAAATACAATACAATTTAAAAAATCACTAAAATTGGTCCAAATGGTACTCTGGTCAGTAGGGACATCCCATAATTTTCCTAAGGACAGAAACCCTACCTTGGTCATGTTGTTGAATATTTATTGAAAACCCATATTTTCCATAAAAATAAATATATAAATTAAATTAAATTCAGAAAAATCACATTTTCTCCTCTAATGTCTTAATTAACATGTGAATGAAGTGACATAAAAATTTCAAGCTCATTTGATCTCAGTTTGATGAGTTATGAAATAATTAGGCTTAAAAGGGCATAATAGTAATTAAGAATTTTAACCCCTAATTAAAACTTTAGGTTTAATCAAAATGGGGGGTAAAATATTTGATCTTAATTTTCATTAGATGATTAAAATCTAGGGAATTAAGGGGTAGAAACCCATTAATCATCTTGAAAATATTTAAAGTAAATTTTAATTAATTAAACAATTTTAATTTTGGAAGAATAAGTTAAAATTTGGATTATTAAAATTAGGGATATGATTTAAGAAGATATCAATTCTTTAATTTAAAATCCCTAAATGAATCACTTTAATAATATTCTACTCTTAATCAAACTCAAAAATGATAATTGAAATTAATAATTAAATAACTAAAAGGAAAATAAACCTTAATTAAATTAAAAGCTTAAAACATTAAGTAATTTAACAATCAAGTTAAAATAAGTTTAAAACATTAAGATTAATTTGAAACCACTTAAAAGCAAATCTAAACCAAACTTGAAAAATCAAAATCAACCTAAAAAATAATTCATAATTAAAAAGCAAACCAATTAAAAATTAACTTAAAATATTTCAATTAAATTAATATTAATTCATTAAAATCTAAATTGAATAATCTAAACACCTCTTTCAACCCAGATTAATCTAATACATTGAGATCATTTAAAATGTAAAGATTTAATTAAATTAAAACAACTTGAACACTATTCCAAACTAAAAATTATTAATATTTCATAACAAAGTTAAACCATTTTAAATCATCAATTCCAATTTTAAGTCATAAAAATCTTTAATAAATTGATTTGCCCTTAAAAGCTTTTGTTATCATAACTCTTAAATAGAGAATTAAGTTAAATGTCACTTTATTCATAGGATAATCAAACATCCTAATTCACTGAGCAAGAAGCAAAATTTCATTGAATTCTTGGATGATTAATTCACCAGTACAATAAAATTCATTTGGACTCAAAATAATCTCAAAAGTATTGAAAAGATGTTTAGGACTCGTCCTAAGCACTTTCTCAATATGATGAGGTGTTTCAGAAGAACAACTGAACTTAATTGTTCTTTGATGAAGAAAATCATCCTTAAGAAAAAAAAGAACCTAGACGTCATAGGAATTGACTAGCTATAGGATTAAGACTTTGGTAGACAACCAGAACCTTTCCTTAGCTTTACCTAGGTACTTGTTGCTAATATATAAATGACTTGACATATGCTTTAAGTTTAGTTTGGAATGACGGGAAGACCCTCCAGGTACGCTTTTATTTTATTGCAAGTTACTTACATGTACTGCACTTTACTTTTCTTGCATGTTAAACAAGATTGTTGCATGAAAACTGAAACCTTTTAGGATAGCCACAAAACTGAAACCCAAAACTAAAATTAAAAGTCACAACAAGATAAAATCCACTGCCACAATATTTCAAAATATAAAACAACTCAAAATTTAATCACAAACAGAACACAAAACTACAACTATAACTAAATTAAAACGTCTTGTTGGATGATCGGGAATACCTCTGATGATGTAACCTACGTGTTGCTAACGAGATTTCCCACGGTATAAATGAAAGTGTGGAACTCATTCAGTTGAGTTTAGCAAATTCATCTGGACTAAGTGAATCCGATAAAAATAGCGGTGTCGGAATGATGGAACCGTGGGATCTTAACCGGTGTTGTTATAATCATCTTTAAGATTCCCCTAATAAAACATTAAAGAAATTTGGACTTTAAAACTTTTCTAAAACAAAACACTTCTCTCATCTCATGACTGCCACCTTCTAAAACTAAACCTCTGCAACAACAAGGAGCTTGGAGCATAGTGGGCAGCACGACCATTGTCTTCAGCAAAACTCGGGCCTACTTTAGCAAAACCATTATTAGAATTAAATAACCAAGCCATAGGATTTCGAGGTAGTTTGCCTAGTGCAACATAAGTCCTCAACCTTTTCGTTAGGCATTTGCATAATCATTTTATACAAATTAAGTCCTAACTGGTCTTAGGATTCCGAGGTAGTTGTTTGGTACGACATAAACCCTCACATCTTCGAGGCTACTTGTGTGATTATATCCTACAAATATAAGTCCTAATTAACTAAAATTGGCAGAATTACAACATTAAGTAAATTCTCGAATTGAAGCCAAACAATAGGATAGTTTGGGAAGTTTCCAAGATTCTTCTTGAATCCTTAGCTTCTCCTACTTCTCTTTCTTTGGACTCCTGAAATAAACTGTTTCAAATTAGAGCTAATGCCTATTGAAATTTCCAAAATAAATCCTTTGAAAAACTTAAACTTTGAAATTCTTGAAAGTAGAACCATTGATCATTATCGAGAGTTTTCTTAAGTGTCTTCAGACATTTAAGATGTAATTAACTATAGGGGCTTGCCCTTATAGGGAACTTTAAGAACCCAGGTAATATAAACCCTGCTTAACTCATTTATATTAAGCAGGGGAACTTGTAGGCTTATAAAATTGGTTCGCAGACCAAACGGATGTCACAAATCTTCTAGTTTATTTAATTGAGTCCCATCATCAAGTAGTGTGTTTATTCTTTTGGATAGATACACGGTTTGTGGTGTGGTGCTCGTTTATATAAACTATTTAGGATGTGAGATCGGTTTGATTTCATATCTTAAAATTTTCAAACTTGAAATTACTTTCAAAAGTCTAAATTCTACTTTTCAAATTATACACATATATATTTAAATTAAATTTAAAATCTAAAATTCGCAGACATTTTCTGTAGGTGCCCCCCTTTTCAAAACACATAACCTAAAAAAATAAGCCGTACACCATGAAGCCATGTTAAGCTCACAATAGCCATGAGAGGACTCATTTTAGACATTCACTATGTTGTTCCTAACCCTCTTAGCCAGGGGCTTATGGGTTAAGGACCATCCATATGAATTACTTATATGAGTCGGGAAGTCAAATTGGTTAAAGGTAGTTTTAGGGCTTGGAATATGTGTGTGGGAGTGACGTGTGTGCAAGTCAACCCTCACCAGACCAGGCCACCCAGGGTAATCCTAAGGCTAAAGAGTCTTATAGGAAACTCATTCTTAACCCTCCAAGTTTCTTAGAGGGTTTACAATCAAACTTGTGGGGTTTGAAGGGAGCCAAGAAGTGTTTGAATTTCTAAGTGATGGGTCCCATTTCTAGTCCTCTAAGATAGTCAAGGAGAAGCCCTATGGCTAGATCCTATGTACTAAGGTGAGAGAAGAGAAAAGACCTCATAAAAAATGAGGTCAATAACACTACACTCAAAGCAACATATAAAACATCAATCCAACAACAATACATCTGAATATGCATAGCAGATAAATAGTACAACTACAATCTGCATACTATCAGAGTTCACATGACAACACAATCATCAAACAAAATACTAGAGAAAGTACACAATAACACAACACAACAACACAACAACTAAAACAAACAACATACATCTACTCTTCATCCTCATCATGATCATCCTGCTCGTTCCAATCCCTAGATGGCACATAAGGTATGTAGAATGGATGAGGGGGCATCTCAGCACTCTGATCACCTCTAATCTGTCTATCCAAATAATGCTGATAATTCTCCTCATACTCATCATGTTTTACAATATATCTCTCCACATTATCCATCTTACCATCTATATCTTTCATATGCTCTCGATTAAAACTCACTTTCTTCAAAATTTTTCTTGATAAACCAATCTGTGAATCAGTAGATGATGAAGCACATGATGTAGTAGCATGAGAAGTAGATGCAGTAGAAGCAAAAGCAGAAGCAGTAGAAGCCCTACCAAATCCTCCTCTCCAGCCAAAGTCCAAATGTACAGTGTAAGCTCCAACATTTACACTGGTGATAGGTCTCAAAGGCTGAAGTACCTCTTCCTAGGTTTCAAATTTCACTTCAGACCGTTCACATAATGAATGAATCAGGGAAGGAAATCCCATACCTGTAGTAGTGGTAGATCTGGCACAATTCACATTATAATCATAAATGATCGCTCCAATATCTGTAGGCTTTCCTTGCTGAATGCAATGGTTCAAAACAACTCTTTCCTTCATCACTTCATTAGTATGACTTGAAGGCAACAGTTTAGAAGAGATAAAATAATGCCATGCCTTAGAAATGGCATTTAATTTGGAAGTAGAAAAATTCACTCTTCTATCATTTGTTATTTTCCATAATCCTCTTCCATCAGTCAAAAATCCAATTATCTCATCTAGCTCTCCCTCCATAGGATGAAAATTAGAATAAAAACAAAACATAGCAGGAGGCAGTTAATAGAAAGTGTTAATTATCCCAGAAGAAAAGTTCACATCTTGGCCCCTAGCCATCCCCAAATTTTCTTCTGATGCAGGCAAATTTGCATAGAACACTCTAAAAACAAAAACAACAACAATAGCGGAGAAGCAACAGTAGTTCTCCCAGTTCCACCTAGCAGTCTTATCTTCAATTACTTCTCCTGGCTTACTGAATACTCTCTCAGGAATCAAGTTACATGACTGCAACGCATCAACGTATCGTTCCTCAGCCCTCGCACTAGCAAATTTGTCGGAATCAAACTTCGTCTTTCCTCTCGCGCTCTTTGATTTTGGAACCATATCTAAAAATTCACAAAAAATTTACCATAAATTCCAAAATCAAACTAAACTTGCTAAATTATCTTCCAAAAGATGTTTCCACAAAATCCAAGCAATTTCTTAAGTTTTTCTTCAAATTTTCACCATGAATAGTGATTTTAAAATTTTCCAAAATGTACTCAAAATACATGGTGAAAATTAAAGGAATTTTTACTTAGGAGTAGTTCTCTTACCTCATGGAATCCAAATTTACAAATTTTTGTTGAGATCGGCTCTTAAATGGTCCAAATCAAGGATGCCTTAGACTCTCTCTCGTGTGAAAACGATGGGTTGAAGATGAACAGGGGAGTTAAAATAGTGATTCACGAGTTTTTAACTACTGGGAACCAATTTTTGTGAACTGGTGCCTAAGCGCAAACCCTTCGGTGCTTAGCTACAAAATCTGGCGCTTAAGCGCTGGCACTCTGGCGCTTAGCGGGCAATACCTAGATTTTCACAATTAAGGTATATGCTTTAAGTTACTTCGTTAATCAACCTTAATTTCTTCAAAATAATTATCTCTTCCCCATAAATCTTCCAAAATTTCAATTCAAACATTTAATATTCATCGATTCCAAACAAATTTCACTCAACACAAAATTATATTCATTAAAACAAACATAGCACTTAATTCAATCCTAGAATTTCTATCCACATACATAGGATGAAATTCTCTAGATACAAGAGACTTAATCTCAAACTGATAAGTTTACATCTCTAGGATGTGACTATCACATCATAAGGCATAATTAAAACTCAAACATAAACACTATACACACAAAAAAAAACACATAAGAACACTAAACATATTAAAAAGACACATAAAAACACAAAACATATAAGAACAAAGCACACTCAATTCCATCCCCATTAGGCGGATTATATCCAGGATCACTATTATTCTTATTTGACCCTTCTGGAATATAAATCTAATAGAACGGGCGATAATTGTTCATTCTTATATCTTCTTCTTCAATCCATTTTTTCTTCAAAAACATTGCCTTATCCGCTTCTTCCACGTATCTTGAATGACTGAATTGCATCTTGAGTTGCCATCCCATGTGCTCCAAATGTAAGTTAGTTTCATTGATCTTTCCTTCCATTAAAGTCACTTGGGCTTCAATTTTTGCAATCATTCGGCAATACCTTGAATACTAACAGCGAGAAATCAAATGAATAACTCTTTAGCACTGTCACTAATGTACTTACTCTTGTCAGAATCTTGCTTCTTCTTAATCTCATTCTCCCAGGAAGACATGATCTACTCAAAATACTCTTTTTAAGATTTAGAACTGAAAATAGAACTTGGGGCAAGTGTTTCTCTTAAATCAGGTTCTTTTTATAGACTTGTAAAGTGCTAAAACTACCCAAAGACAGTTTAAAACTCCATAATAACTTCCAAAACCTCTTCCCCATGATCTAGGCTTCTTGAATCTCTTTTTTCACGTTTTTTGTAACTTCGGCGCCTAAGGGCCAACTAGGCGGCACTTAGCCGCGAGTGCTCAATTTAGCACAGGTCTGCCAAATGTGCAAATTTTCATTCTGACTCCTCTAAGTCATCATATAAGGTCAAATAAACTCTATTTAGTTTAAAAACTCCAAATTACTACCACTAAAAATATAAAAACAAACCAAACAAAGCAAACAAAGCACACAAAACAAACATAAATCAAAGGACATCGATAATTATGGGTTACCTCCGTTTGGTTTAAAATCTTCAACCTCACAAACCCAGAACTCATTTTGAGTGACCCATCATCAGATTCTCATCAGACTTCGATTGCTCAACTAAAAAATAAGGTTTAAGTCTATTTCCATTAACTTTAAATATTTTTCCAGTCTTAGGATCATGAATATCCACAGCTCCATAGGAATAAATTTTCATCACAATAAAAGGACCCATCCACCTGGACTTAAGTTTTCCAGAAAAAATTCTTAATCTGGCATTATACAGTAAAATTTTTTGTCCTGACATAAGATTTTTAGTAATAATCTTCCGATCTTGCCATAACTTCATCTTTTCCTTATAAATCGTAGCACTTTCATAAGATTCATTCCTTATCTATTCAAGCTAATTTAATTGCAATAATCTCTTCTCAGTAGCATCTTTGAAATTATAATTGAACTCTTTAATAGCTCAAAATACTTTATGCTCATGTTCAATAGGTAAATGACAAGCTTTTCCAAAAATCAACCAATATGGGGATATTCCTATAGGGGTTCTGTAGGAAGTCCTATAGGCCCACAAAGCATAATCCAGTTTGATTGACCAATCCTTTCTATTTGGATTAACAGTCTATTCCAATATTCTTTTAATTTCACGATTGTATAATTCAACCAAACAACTTGTCTGCGGATGATAAGCAGTAGCAATGCGATGATTAATATGATATTTCTTTGCTAACTTTCCAATAATCACATTTCTAAAATGACTTCCCCCATCAGTTATGATTACTCTTGGTATTCTAAATCTGCAAAATATATTCTTTCTTAAAAACTTTGCAACTCTTTGAGCATCACATCGAGGTAAAGCAATAGCTTCAATCCATTTGGAAACATAGTCTATTGCAATCAAAATATAAATATTTATGAAAGATGGTGTAAATGGTCCCATAAAATCTAATCCCAAACATCACATAATTCAACTTCCAACATATAATTGAGGGACATCTCATTTCTCCTAGAAATATTGCCTACACGCTGACATTTATCACAATTTTGAATATAAACATTCACATCCTTAAAAATTAGAGACAAATAAAATCCAGATTGAAAGATTTTATATGTAGTTTTATCACTTCCAAAATGTCCCCCATAATCAGAATCATGAAATTTTTGAATAATTTCATAAGTCTCTTCCAAAGGTACACTTCTTCGAATTATATAATTCTTTCCTTATTTTTATAAAAATAGGTCATCCCAAAAATAAGTCTTAGCATCAGACAGAAATTTCTTCTTTCCCTGATATGTCAAACCATACGGTATAATATCAGTGACAATAAAATTTATTATGTCTGGATACCACGGAATACGCCACTCATTAACAGTGAAAAATCTTTCATCAGGAAAATGTTCATTAAATTCTTTAAAATCACAGAGAGATTTTTCAATTTCAAGTCTGGACAAATGATCAACAATTTGATTTTCAGAACCCTTTATATCTACTATCTCAAAGTCAAAATCTTGCAAAAGAAGAATCCATCTTATCAGTCTCGGTTTTACATCTTTTTTCTTTATTAAGTATTTAATAGCAAAATGATCAGTATACACAACACATTTAGTTCTAATTAAATATGATCGAAATTTATCAAAGGCAAATATTATAGCTAATAAATCTTTCTCAGTAGTGGTATAATTAATTTGAGTTTCATTAAGAGTTTTATTAGCATAATAAATAACCTTGAAAATGTTATCATATTTCTGACCCAAAACAACACCAATAGCATAATCACTAGCATCACACATTAATTCAAAAGGTTTTTCCCAATTTGGTGAAATTATTACAGGTTTAGTGATTAATTTTTATTTTAATGTTTCAAAGGCTTTGAGGCAATCATCATCAAAATTAAAAATTGCATCCTTTTCCAGTAAACGTCATAAATGTTTTGTAATCTTTGAAAAGTCTTTGATGTATCGTCTGTAGAATCCAGCATGTCCTAAAAAACTTTTAATTCCCTTTACATTGATTGGACAAGGTAAATTAGATATAACTTGAATTTCTACAGGATCTACCTCCAAACCATTTTCTGAAATCCAATGTCCCAAAACAATTCATCCTGCTACCATAAATTGGCATTTTTCCCAGTTAAGGAGCAAATTAGTTTCTTCACAGTGTTTTAGAACCTTAGATAAATGTTCTAAACATGATTCAAACAAAATTCCAGACATTGAAAAGTCATCCATAAAAACTTCAATCAATTTTTCAATTAAATCACAAAAAATAGCCATCATACATCTCTGAAATGTAATAGGGACATTACATAAACCAAAGGGCATTCTTCTAAAATCAAACCTACCATAAGGACTAGTAAAAGTAGTTTTCTCTTGATCCTCTAGAGCAATTTGAATTTTGTGGTAACCAGTATATCCATCCAGAAAACAAAAGTATTTGTGCCCAGCCAGTCTATCCAACATTTGATCCAGAAATGGGAGTGGAAAGTGATCTTTCCCTGTGGCAAGATTTAATTTTCTATATTCAATGCATATTCGCCACCCTGTAACTTGTCTTGTTGATTTTATTTCATTCTTTTCTTTAACAATCACAGTCACTCATCCTTTCTTAGGAACACAGTGAATAGGACTAACCCATGCACTTTCTGAAATAGGGTAGATAAGTCCAGTATCCAACCATTTTAAAATTTCTTTCTTAACAACGTCTTTCATGATAGGATTTAATCTCCTTTGGGGATCAGCTCCCGGTTTGCAATTATCTTCCATAAGAATTCTATGCATACAAATTGAAGGACTGATTCCTTTAATATCAGCAATTGTCAATCTAAAGGCTTTCTTGTGCTTCTTCAAAATTTCAAGCAATCTCTCTTCTTCTATTTCAGTTAATTGAGAGGAAATTATAACTGGCAAGGTTGAGGATTCACCTAGAAAAACAAACTTCAAATTATCAGGAAGCATTTTTAACTCAAGTTCAGGAGGTTTTTCAATTAATGGACCATAAGATTTATCTTTTTCAGTCAAATCCAACAATTCAAAACTTTCCCGAACATACTTTAAATATTCCTCTTAAAAATCTTCAGAATTAAGTAACTCCCCTTCTGGCTTATGTTCCAATTCTTCTCTTTCAGATTTCTCTTCATAAGTTGAATTGAAATGACATTCACCTAAATATTTGATAACATCCAGCCTATAACATTCATCTTCCTTACCTCTACTAGGATATTTCATCGATTTTGAAATATTAAATGTAACAGTCTGATCATTAACCCTCATCGTTAATTCCCCTATTTGCACATCTATCACGACTCGGTTTGTAGCTAGGAAAGGTCTTCCCAAAATTATAAGTATCTCTTTATCTTCCTCCATATCTAGTACAATGAAATCAACAGGAAAAATAAATTGATCCAGTTTAACCAAAACATCTTCTATAACTCCTTTACGATTTGTGATCGAACGATCTGCTAATTGCAGAGTTACAGTAGTTGGGGTTATTTCTCATAGTCCCAGTCTTTTGAATATTGATAGAGGCATAAGTTTAATGCTTGCACCCAAATCACATAAAACTTTTCCATAGAATTTGTCTCCGATTGCACATGGAATTGTGAAACTACCAGAATCTTTAGACTTTTCAGGAAGGTTTTTCTGAATTATTGCACAGCACTCCTCACTAAGTGCAACAGTCTCGTTATCTTCAAAGTTCCTTTTCTTATTAAGAATATGCTTCATAAATTTTGCATAGCTTGGCATTTGTTCTAAGGCTTCAGCAAATGAAATATTAATAGTAAGGTTCTTATATATCTCCAAGAATTTTGAAACTTTCTTATCCAACTTTTGTTTACGAAGTCTCTGAGTAAATGGAGGTGGTGGTTTTTCTAAAGCAACCTTAGGTGGAGAAACAGATCTTTCCAAACCTTTTTGAGTTTTCTCTTTTAGTTCTTCAATCTCTTCTTTCTCTACATCAGTTTCTTTTTGAACTCTATCTTCCAATTCTCTTCCACTTCCCAGTTGAATTGCATTTACTTGTTCTTTATTCTTTTCTCTTGGATTTACTTCAGAATTACTTGGAAGCATTCCTTGGGATCTATTAATTAAGTCATTTGCAATTTGTCCCAATTGATTTTCAATTTTATGATGGTTGCTCCTTGAATTTGTAATTGATTTCCCATATGTGACACCACTTCTTCAATAGACAACTTCTTCTCTTTTAATTGTAAAGCATTGTTATAACCTGAAGGATAAGTTAGTCTATTATTATTATTATTTCCTTGGTTGTTCCAATTCCCCAATGGATTTACTTGGTGGTACCCCCATTGTTGATTAACACCACCTTGATTATTGGTATTCCAGTTATAAATTGGATGATTTTTCCAACTTGGGTTATAATAATTGGAGTATGGGTTGTTAGGCTTAATTATAGCATTCACAGTTTTTGGTGAAGAATAAGAATCAAATATTTGGCCTAATGAATTTTTTCAATCATGGAATATGGCTGAGAAAAATTCATCCCAAATTGGTCTATCTTCTATGAAACAACAGCAACTTGATTTGCTAATATTGTAAAAGCATCATTTTCAAAAGCACTGACTACCTTTTTAGGATTTAACCTTTCAGAAGGCCATTGAAAATTATTAGTAGTCATTTCTTCAATTAAAGCATAAGCATCAGAAAATGGTTTAGACAATAATGATCCACCAGCAACAGCATCGATGATCGATCAAAGAGATCCAACTAATCCATTATAAAAAGTTTGAACTATTAACCAATCTGGTGTCAAATGATGTGGACATTTCCTGAGGAGATCTTTAAATCTTTCCCATGATTCATATATTGATTCCCCTTCAAACTGACAAAAAGATGTAATATCATTTCTCAACTTAGCAATCTTAGATTATGGAAAATATTTAGCAAGAAATTTTTGTGAAAGTTCACCCAAAGTTCTAATTGATCCAGGTGCTAACGAATGTAACCATATTTTAGCTTTATCCCTTTGTGAGAAAGGAAAAAGTCTAAGTCTAATAGCATCATCTGAAACACCATCATATTTGAAAGGAGCACACAACTCTAGAAAATTAGCAAGTTGCAAATTAGGATGTTCAGTTGTTGCTCCCCCAAACTGACCATTAACACCATTTAGATAATAGCAGGTTTAAGCTTAAAAGAATTAGCAGCCACAGCAGGGTTTTAAATACTACCATGAAGTTCATCCACTGTAGGGTTAACATAATTTCTTAAAGGTCTTAATTCTTGATGGATGCCAACATTTTGATCTTGATGATTTGCCATTTCTTGAATATTTTAACTTTTTCTGTATTTTTAATTTTTTTTATATTTTTCTGATAGTTCTTTCTAATTCAGAATCGTAAGGCACAAGTCCCTTAGAACCTGAACTACGCGAAAAAAAATAAAACAAAACAAAAAAGAACACACTAACAAAAATAAAGAAAAGTAAAAATTTAAAATTTCTTAATTTTCTTTAAAAGGTAATTTTAATTAATTTCTTTCCCAAGCAACGGCGCCAAAAACTTGATCCACCTGATATTTATACTTACAATTATGATATGAAAATTGGCAATGGTGATAAAAACTTTTCTCCACCGCATATATAAGCTTATGATTTTGATATGAAAATTATGATCTATAATGTGGATACTACGCAAGTATACGTATCGTTTATCAAGTAATATAGGACTTTCTGATTAAGCCCCGAGATATCGAACCCACAGGAAAAGTGGATAATCTTTAAAGAAATAAGAAAATTATCTTTTTATTTTTTTAATTGGCTTTTGAAAGTATGTTTTGATGTTGAAAAGTTTGATAGTTGATTTCACTCTTTAAATTTTTTTGTAAAAGTAAAACAAAAAATTAAAATGATAATAACTGTAAACACGGTATGGAAAACACTATTAACTAGAATAGCTTTTTCTTTCCTTTATACAGTAGTAATAATTATGAAAATATTGTTGTGGAAGTATTTAAATTTGTTGTGATAAATAGAAGCAAATGTATTCTTTACCCTTACTTGGTTCTATAAAGAACAATGGTTAATTTGAAATTTTATCATTTTGAACATGGTTAGGAAGGGAAGATACCAGCTCTCACTCTAGAGTTCCCTCGATTCCCTCCACCTGGCGGCTAACTTCTCATAACAAATTTCAAAACTTCAAACAAAATTAGGGGCTTTTAGCCTGTCACTCTAAAAATCCTCTATTTTTACTCCCCTTAAAAACATCTTCTAATATATTGCATTCAATTATATGAACTACAATTTTCACCCATATAATTGCATGTGATTCTTACTAACTTTTATGAGAGAATACCACATTGGATCTTACATTATCTCACCACAAATTTTACATCTTAACAGGCTAAATTAAGAAGTAAATAAAGTTTATAGAATCAATCTTAACAACTTCTAAATTTAAACACATATACATTCCACAACAATTTTTCATGAATTACTTACTTCTTCATTTAAGTAAGAAAA
Source organism: Papilionanthe hookeriana x Papilionanthe teres (assembly GCA_022702705.1). Taxonomy (NCBI): domain Eukaryota; kingdom Viridiplantae; phylum Streptophyta; class Magnoliopsida; order Asparagales; family Orchidaceae; genus Papilionanthe; species Papilionanthe hookeriana x Papilionanthe teres. Next base: position 84,224,699 of record CM040423.1, read on the forward strand.
AGATAAAGTAAACTATTCAGAATGCATTGAGAAAATACAAAAACACATTGATTTGAAATTAAAAACCATAAGAAAAACAAAAAACACAAAAGTATTAATTAAAAACTAAATGTAAGAACAGAAGTAAACACTTATTTGAAAATCCTCTCCACAAGACTCAAGAAGTTCCTCTGAAACCTTGAATCTTCACTAAACTACTCCTCAGAGCAGGTCTCCTAACTCTGATGACTCAGAAATAGACTTCAGACTTCAATAAAAACTAAACTAAAGGAAATAAAAGAAGTGGGAAGAAGAAGGCTTCAATCCTACCCTTTTCTCTTTTCTACTCTCTACTCTTACTCCTAATTAAAACTCTTATAAAAACTTTGTAAAAACTCTCTTCAAAATGCAATGGAAGAGCCCCTAATCTTTCCTAAGACTCTTTAAAAATTAAACCAAAAGGTGCCTTGGTGTCTCTTCAAAATGTGTCCAAATTCAATGTATCCACCAAAGAATGCACCCCTTCATTCAAACTTACCACCCAAAGGAATTTATGTAAGTTACCACCAAGAGTTGCATCCCATCCCCTTTGAAAATGGCGCCAAATTCAAGTTAATCTCGATTTTTAACTGTGGCGGCTAAGTGCCGGTCCAGCGGCGCATAGCCGCTAATGCCCAAATTTTCATTTTTCATTTTTTTACTCCAAATTTGATCCAATTTTTCTCCTTTCATCATAATCACTCATTTTCATCATACTTGCAAGAAAAATACAAAATACCTTCCATTAAAGTTCAATATCATGAAAGATATGTATAAACATGTGCATAAAAAATACTATATATTTTAGGTGTATCACCTATCATTGTGATAAGATGCATTTCTAATCTCTTCCAATTCATTCAATTGCATAAATCTTGACTCTCTAGCAATTTTCAAATTAAAATTCAACTCATTTATCACCTAATATGCTTTATGCTCCAATTCAACCGGTAAATGGAAAGTCTTATCAAACAATATCTTATAAGGAGACTTTCCTATAGGGGTTTTAAAAGCAGTCCTATAAGCCCATAAAGCAATATCTAATCGAGCAAACCAATCAAATTTATGATTATCCACAATTTTCTCGAAAACTCTTTTAATTTCACGATTGGACACTTCTGCTAAACCACTAGCCTGGGGATGATAAGCAGTAGAGATTCTATGAATAATATTATATTTCTCAATTAATCTCTTAATTCAATTATTTCTGAAATGGTATCCACCATCAGTTATGATCACACTTGGCATTCCATATCTTGTAAATATATTTTTCTTTAAATATTTTGAAACACTACGAGCATCACATCTTGGTAAAGCAATAACTTTAATCCATTTCAAGACATAATCAACAACAACCAATATATATAAATTTCCAAATGAAGGAGTAAATGGTCCCACAAAATCTAATCCCCATACATCAAAAATTTTAAATTCCAAATTATTATTTATAGGCATTTCATTTCTTCTAGAGATATTACCTACTCTCTGAAATCGATCAAATGATTTAATATATCTATAAACATCTCTAAATTGAGTAGGACAATAAAATCTAGATTGTAGAATCTTAAAAGCAGTTTTATCAACACCAAAATGACCTCCAAATTCAGAATCATGACATCGTTGAATAATAAAATTCATTTCTTCTTGTGGCACACATTTTCTAATAATCAGATCCTTACACTATTTATATAGATAGGGCTCATCCCAAAAATTAAATTTTGCATCATATTTAAACTTCTTTTGTTGTTTCCTTCTTAAATCAGGTGGTACAATATCACTTACAAGATAATTCACAATATCAGCATACCAAGTCAAATTGCTTCCCATAATGGTATAGAGTTGCTCATCAGAGAAAATTTCAGTAATTTCCTTTTTCAAATTCAGATAATTTAACATACTATATTCTTGACAGATGATCAGCTATTTGATTATCAGCTCCCTTCCTATCAACTATCATAAAATCAAATTCTTACAGAAGAAGTATCCATCTAACGAGTCTAGGTTTCACATCCTTTTTTGGCATTAAATATTTGATAGCCGAATGGTCTGTATGCACAATACTTTTAGCTCCAATTAAATAAGGTCTAAATTTTTCAAAAGAAAATATTATAGCTAATAACTCTCTTTCAGTAGTGGTATAATTAATTTGAGCCTCATTAAGAGTTTTACTAGCATAGTAAATGACTTTGAAAACTTTATCATGCCTTTGCCTTAATGCTACTCCGATCCCATAATCACTAGCATCACACATAAGTTCAAATGGTTTCTCCCAATCTAGTGAAACAATTATAGGTGCAGTGATTAATTTCTCTTTCAATAATTCAAAAGCACTCAAGCATTCATCATTAAAATCAAATTTTCTATCATTTTCTAAAAGTCGACACAAAGGTTTAGTAATTTTAGAAATTTTCTTAATATATCGCTTATAAAATCCAGCGCATCCTAAGAAACTCCTCACCTCTCTCACAGTAGTGGGTGGCGGCAATCTCTCAATCACTCTATTTTTAGCAGGGTCAACTCCATACCATGTCCAAAAATTTTATGCCCAAGCACAATTCTCCTGCAACCATAAATTGACATTTCTCCCAATTCAGAACTATATTTGTTTTCTCACAGAGCTCCAAAACTTTTGCTAAGTTTTCCAGGCAAATTTCAAATGAAGTCCTGAATACGGAGAAATCATCCATAAAAACATCTATTCGATTATCTATCATACTACTGAAGATAGACATCATACATCTCTGAAATGTTGTAGGTGTGTTACACAGTCTAAAGGGCATTCTTCGAAAAGCAAAGGTTCCATAAGGGCTAGTAAATGTTGTCTTTTCTTGATCCTCTGGAGTAATAGGTATTTGATGGTAACCGGTATATCCATCCAGAAAATAGCAGTACTTTTGTCCAGCAAGTCTATCAAGCATTTGATTGATAAAAGGAAGATGAAAGTGATCTTTTCTGGTAGCGGCATTTAATTTCTTATAATCAATACAAATTCGTCATCCATTAATTTGTCTTGTGGGTATAACTTCTTTACATTCATTCACTTCAATAGTCACTCCTCCCTTTTTCGGTGCACAATTTATTGGACTCACCCAAGCACTATCCGAAATAGGATAAATAATTCCAGCATCCAGCCATTTTAAAATCTCTTTCTTAACTACTTCTTTCATTATAGGATTCAATATCCTTTGCGGATCAAATCTCGGTTTATGTTCTTCATCTAATAAAATTTTGTGCATACAAATCGAAGAGCTAACTCCTTTAATATTTGTCAAAGTCGATCCAAAAGCTTTCTTGTATCTTTTCAAAGTTTCCAACAACTTATGTTCTTGATAATCGTTTAACTCTGAAGATACAATAAGTGGCAAGGTAGATAATTCTCCTAAGAACATATACTTTAAATGATTAGGGAGAATTTTCATCTCAAGTTCAGGAGGTTTTATTATAGATAGAATTAAACTTTTATTTCCTCCTCCCATAGTGTCTAATACTTTGAATCTCTCATGAACAGACTCCAAATCTTCATTCTTCTCAATATCTGAATTTTCTTCATCTTCAATTTCTTCTTCAAACATATTTTCATATTCCACTTCTTTTTCAAATATATTCTCAAAATGATCATTTCTCAATTATTCACAGACCTCCATCCTATAAAATTCATTAACTTTTTCCATTGAGGGATACTTCATAGATTTTAAAATATTAAAGGTCACCTCTTGATCATTAACTCTCATAGTTAATTTTGATTTTTGAACATCAATCACAGCTGTTCCAGCATCAAGGAATGGTCTTCCCAAAATGATTGGAATTTCTTTATCTTCCTCCATATCAAGTACAATAAAATCCACAGGAAAGATCAATTTATCCACTTTCACTAACACATCTTCCACCACTCCTTTAGGGTAAGTAATGGAACGATCAGCCAACTGAAGAGTCACAGATGTAGGAGAAATTTCTCGTATTCCCAACCTTTTGAGAGTTGTTAAAGACATAAGATTAATACTAGCTCCTAGATCACATAAAGCCTTTCAGAAAAAAATTTTCACCTATAGCACACGGAATAGTGAAACTACCAGGATCTTTAAGTTTTTCCGGAAGCTTCTTTTGAATAATTACACTACACTCTCCGCTAAGTGTAACAGCTTCATGATCTGTAAACTTTCTTTTCTTTTTCTAGATATCCTTCATAAACTTAGCATAGTCAACCATCTGATCTAATGCTTCAACAAAAGGAATAGTTATCGTTAATTTCTTAAGGATCTCCAAAAATTATCCAAATTTGTTATCCCTGTTTTGTTTTTTTAATCTTTGAAGAAATGGAGGTGGTGGTTTTTCAACAGTTATCTTCATTAGCTCAAGAGGATAATCCAAGTCTGGATAAACCTTGTTTGAACCTTTTTAGATTTCCTCCTTCTCATTTTCTATTTCAACTTCTTTTTGCACTCTAGTTTCCAATTCTTTTCCACTCCTTAATTGAATAGCTTTAAGTTGTTCCTTATTTGATCCTTTGGATTGACCTCCATATTACTTGGAAGTGTTCCATAAGGTTTATTATTAAGTACAGTGAAAATATGTCCCAATTAATTTTAATATTTTTCATAGCAACACCTTCATTTTGTAATTGATTTCCTATATTTAGAATCATTTCTTCCGTAGACAACTTCTTATCCTTAAATTGTGCGTTACTAATAAATCCAATAGGATAAGATGGTCTAAAATTGGTATTTCCTTGATTGTTCAAATTTCTAATTGAATTTATATAACTGTTAGCCCAGTGCGGGTTAACATTAGCACTGCTATTATTCCAATTGAAGTTTGGGTGATTCTTCCAACCATGATTATAATAATTCGAATAAGGATTGTTAGGTCTATTAATAGCATTTAAAGTCTCATAAGGTGTTTGAGATTATGTTATCTGTCAAAATGAATTTTTCTCCAACACTTGAGTTGGTTGAGAATAATTCATTACATATTTGTCTATTTTCTTGGAAAGGGCTGCAATATGAGAAACTACCATAGTCAACATAATTGAATCATGAACACTAGCTACTCTCTTAGGTTTTACCCGTTCAGAGGGCCATTGAAAATTATTACTAGCCATTTCTTCAATTAATGTGTATGCTTCATCAAAAGGTTTTGACATTAACAATCCACCAGCAACAACATCTATAATAGATATTAATGATCCCACTAATCCATTATAATATGTTTGAATTATTAACCAATCTGGTAAAGTATGATATGGGCACTTCCTAAGAAGATCTTTAAATCTCTCCCAAGCTTTATATATTGACTCTCCTTCAAATTGACAAAAGGATGTAATATAATTTTTTAGTTTAGAAGTCTTTGATGGAGGGAAATATTTTGCTAGAAACTTGTGAGATAATTCTCCCCAAGTTCTAATAGATCTAGGTACTAACGAGTTTAACCATGCCTTAGCTTTATCCCTTAATGAAAAAGGAAAACGTCTAAGTCTGACAACGTCACTAGGAAATTTAAAAATAGCACACTATTTTAAAATTCTAGCGAGATGTAAATTTGGATCCTCATTAGGTGTTCCTCCAAATTGATTATTTTGTACCATTTGGATAATAGCAGGTTTAAGTTTAAATGAATTAGCAGCAACATCAGGATTTTGAATAGTTATATGAATTTCATCTGTTGTTGGGTTAGCATAATCTCTTAATGTTCTTGAAAATTTTCCAATATCATTTCTCTGATTATCTTGATTATTCGCCATTTCGCAAGGATTTTCATTTTGTTTTTATTGTTTTCTAATTTTTTTGATAGTATGCTCTAACTCCTAATCGTAAGACACTAAACTTATAGATCCACTATGACGCATATACAATCATACAAATACTTTCAAAAAGTAAACAAACACACAATTACACACTACAAAGTAAAGGTTTTATGTTACTATATTATTAATAAATATTGTTTATACTTTCTTACTTAAATACTTCGTTACCTTCCTCGGCAACGGCGCCAAAATCTTGACCAGCGGACTTTATATATGCAAGAATGTATGAACTCAAATTTATATATGTTTATAATGATTTTGTAAAGTCCAAACACTCAATAGAAATATATGTATTGTATCAAGTAATACAGGGCTCTAATAGAGCCCTGGTTATCGATCCCATAGGGAAGTTTGAAGTATAAGAAAGTGTTTCATAGTCTATTTAATATAGCACTAAAATCCGATACTTAAATTGCACTTAAAGTTTACTTCTAACTACTACTACCACTATGCAGAAAACAGTAACAATTTATTAAACTACAGTTACTTCTAACAACTTTAAAGACAAAATTAACTAACAGACACACTAAACTATGTATTTGAAAGGTTTTTGATGTATGAGAAAAGTATCTTTCCTCTTGCAATGAGAATATGATGTGTGAATTGATATAGAACAATTATCTATGTTATTGTGCCAAATAGGAGCATAGATGATTCTTTACCCTTAAAAGAGTACCCCTCTTCCAAGCATGAAAAGAACATTGACATATCCTAAGTTTAGTCACTAAACCTAAGGCTAGGCTGGGAGGATACCGGCTCTCACATCGGGGCTCCCACTCACCATTCACTCGAAAGCTAACCTTTGATATTTAGTTACTAATCTTAGAACCATTTTGTGGATTTCAGCCTATCACTCTGAAATCTCTACATTAAGTCCATCAAAACACATTTCTCTATTTATTTTCACTCAATTACCATGAACTACACAATTCATCCATGGAAATTGAATGGATCTTTCATTATTGTTGTAGGACATTAAATCCTTTCAGAATTAATGTTCAACAACATATTTTAACATTTCAATTTGCCAAATCGAAATGTAAATTAAGTTTGAAATGAAAAACCATTACAATTTCTTCAATACATTAAAAGCACATCAAATCCACATCAGTTTGTCACCACATCTCAATGCAAGAATAAAGACAAAGGAGACTACTCAGAATTCATGAAGAAGATACAATAAAACATGGATTTTATATATAAAAGAAAAGTCATATAAACCAGAAAAGAAAATACAACTTATCTCTTTCTCTTCCCAATGCAATTCCCTTGAAATTCCTTCAAATCCTTTTCTCACTTCTTTACAATTCTTGATTATCTCTTTAGTATTAAAAGGAAGAAGCAATCTCTCACTTTACTTCTTCTCCTTCACACCTTAGAGAAGAATTCCTCTCAAATCGTCACTTCTACACACTCTTCTCCTAAACCCTAACACTTAACACACTAAGAGAAACCAAGAGAGTCCCTCTCCACTCACTCTCACACACTACGTTTCATCCAAAAATAGTTACTTATAAGTTAGGAATGAAATCCCAAGAGTTTCCATTGGCATCCTTTCAAAAAGTCACCAAAAGTCTTCAAATTTGAATTCCACCGACTTTGGGCGCCGACCTCACTCTATCCTAGCAACATTTTCTAGAGTCTCTGGATTTGGGCGCCGGCGGCGCTCATTCTAGCATAGGCGGCGCAAGAACACTTTTTTCACCTTTTTGCTCCTTTTTGATCCTTTTTTACTCCAGATTCGTTCCTTTTTGCTTTTTTTCACTCCAATCACCTAAATTCGACATACCTTCAATAAATCATGAAAAATACCTTTCTTTAAAGTGCAATATCACCAAAAAAAGGGTAAAATTATATAGCATAAATCATATATATTTTTGGTGCATCAATAAGCCCTCTGCTGGAGGGAAAGAAGGGAACTCTATAGTGAGAGCTAGTATCTTCCCTACCTAACCTGTCTTCAAAACTATTCAAACTTTAAACAAACCAGTGTTCTTTATAGCATCTCTAGTAAGGGCAAAGCTTATTATTACTCCTATTTAGCACAGCATATTTGAAATACCTTCACAACAGAACTCCTGTACTGATTACTTATTCATGTTAAGGAAAAAGATATTTTTATCTATACTTCTTTAATCTTACAAAAATCTCATTATAGTTAGTTAATTGCTTATTTTATTTCAAAATTTAAGAAAACACTAAAAAGAATCGCATTTTCAAGTTTTCTATTATCTAAAACTGTTTAAGTATGTGTTTTTTTAAATAGATTTTTTGATTTAGAACCTTTTTATCTTTTAAATATCCAAAACTTTTCCTTGTAGGATCAATATTTCAGGGCTTAATCAAAATATCCTATATTACTTGATAATGATAGGTATAATTTCGTAGAATCCCTAAATTGAAATATAACTTTTGAATTCTTATTTACATTGGAATCATGGTTTTGGTGTCAAGTTAAAGAAGGAAATTTTGTATCATAAATATAATTATAATCTTATTAACACAAGTAAAAATATACCTGTTTTTGTGTGTTGGGATCAATTTTTTGGGGCCGTTACTGAGGATTCGAATTTTCTTTGTATTTGAATTTTAAAAAAAATTTTAAAAAAATTTGAAAAACAAAATTTCTTTTTTGAGAATGTCTTATGTAAACCTTGTCTGTTTATGTGTTTTGTTTTTATTTTTAACATTGTGTTGTAATAGTTTATGCGAAGTTCAGGTCCTGAAGGATATGTGCCCTATGATTCTGAATTAAAAAAAACTATTATAAGAATTAAAAAAATTAAAAATACATAAAAAATTCAAAATTTGCAAGAAATGGTAAATCAAATTAATCAAAATGCTGAAATTCATCATGAATTAAGACCTTTAAGAGATTAAGCAAACCCTACAGTGGATGAACTTCATGGTAGTATTCAAAATCATGTTGTAGCTGCTAATTCCTTTTAACTTAAATATGCTATTATCCAAATGGTATCTGATAATCCGTTTGGGGGAGCACCAACTGATTATCCAAATTTAAATCTTGCCAATTTTCTAGAATTGTGTGCTACAATTAAATATGTTGGTGTTTCTTATGATGCTATAAGACTTAGGTATCTTCCAATCTCACTTAGGGATAAGACTAAGATATACACCAAGATCAATCAGAACTTGGGGTGATTTAGTACAGAAATTCCTTGCTAAATATTTTCCACCATCAAGAATTGCGAAGCTTAGAAATGATATTACATCTTTTTATCATTTTAATGGGGAATCTATTTATGAAGCTTGGGAATGATTAAAAGTAGATTCAGCTACTCCACACCATGCTATGCCAGGTTGGTTAATTTTTCTAACTTTTTAAAATGGACTAGCTGGATCTCTTAGATTTATTATCGATGACTCTCCTGGTGGATCATTGATGTCGAAACCATTTCTTGAAGCTTATGCTTTAATTAAGAAATTGGCTACTAATAATTTTCAATGGCCTTCTAAAAAGGTACATTCTAAAAAGGTAGCCAATATTCATGAATTTGAAGCTTTTGCAATGTTAGCAAATCAAGTTGTTATAATTTCTAGGAAGATAGAACAATTTGGAATTAATTTTTCTCAACCAATTTCAATGATTGAAGAGAATTCATTAGGCCAAATGGTAGATTCTTAAGCATCAATTGAGACTTTAAATATTATAAATAATAAGTCAAATAAACCATATTTGAACTACTATAACCCATGTTGAAAAAACCATCCTAACTTTAACTGAAGTAACATTTCAGGTGGTACTAATCAATAATGGGGGTGCAACCAAGTAAAACCATTGGGGAACTGGAATAATTAAGGTGATAGTAATTATAGACCTACTTTTCCTCCAGGTTTTAATAATAATCTACAATTTCAAGAAGTTTTCTCAAAAAGAAGTGATTTTACAAATGGGAAATTAGTTACAAAGACAAGGAGCTGCTATAAAAAATATTGAGAATCAGTTGAGGCAAATTGCAAATTCATTAAGTAAAAGAACCCAATGAACACTTTCTAGTAATACTAAGGTAAATTTAAAAGACCAGAATAAAGATGAAGTAAAGGCTGTTCAGCTTGAGAATTCCATGTGCATTTAAAGACATATTTTTTTGTAAAGCTTTATTTGATTTGGGGTAGATCATTAATCTTATGTTATTATTTGTATTTAAAAGACAGATTAGAAGAAATATCTCCTACAACTGTAACCTTGCAATTATCAGGTCATTCTATAACATATCCTAAAGGAGATGTAGAAGATGTTTTCGTGAAAGTGGATTGATTTATCTTTTATGTTGATATCATTGTGCTAGATAAGGAGGAAGATAAAGAGATACTTATCATTTTAGGGAGAGCTTTCCTAGATACAGGAAGAGCAATGACAGATTTGCAAAAAGGGGAATTAACTATGTGTGTTAATGATCAAACAATTACTTTTATTATTTCAAAATCAATGAAATAACCTGCAAAAGGTAAAGATAATGAATGTTTCAAGATGGATGTAATGAGATATATTAGTAAATGCCATTTCAAAACAACTTATGAAGAGAATTCATAAATGAAAGAATTGGAACACGAGCAAGAAGAGGAATTAGAACATCCTAATGATTTTGTTGAAGAAGATTCAAATTTTGTTCAAGAAAGTTTTGAAGCTTTGGACATGATAGAAAACGACAAATCTTTTTTTCCATAAATTGAGAATGCTCGTAAACTTGAATTGAAGTTACTTCTAAAACATTTAAAATACGCCTTTTTAGGTGATTCCTCAACTTTGCCAGTTATAATTTCCTCGAACTTAACTTCAGAAGAAGAAGAGTGTTTACTAAAAATTTTGAAGAAATACAAGAAAGCCTTTGGATGGATAATTGCTGATATTAAAAGAATCAGTCCTTCAATTTGTATGCATAGACTTCTGATAGAAGAAAATTGTAAACCTAGAGATGATCCTCAAAGGAGATCAAATCCCATTATGAAAGAAGTTGTTAACAAAAATATTTTAAAGTGGTTAGATGTTGGGATTATCTATTCTATTTCAGATAGTGCATGTGTTAGGGCAATATAATGTGTTTCTGGGAAAGTAGCAGTAACTGTAACTGTTACTGAACAGAATGAAATAATACCAACAAAACAAGTTTCAAGATGGCGAATATGCGTTGATTATATAAAATAAAATCTTGCCACAAGGAAAGATCATCTTTCGTTACCCTTTCTAGATCAAATGCTGGATAAACTATTTGGGCATAAATATTATTATTTTCTGGATGGAAATACTGGTTATCACCAAATACAAATTGCTCTAGAGGATCAAGAGAAAACAATGTTTAGAAGAATGTCATTTGGTTTATGTAATGCTTCTGCTACATTTCAAAGATGTATGATGGCTATTTTTTGTGATATTATTGAACAAGAAATTCAAGTTTCTATCAATAATTTTTTGTTATTTGGAACTTCATTTGAATTATTTTTATAACATTTATCACAATTTCTTAAATGTTGGGAAGAAACAAATTTAGTGCTTAATTAGGAAAAATGCCAATTTATGGTAGTAGGAAAAGTTGTTTTAGGACACCATTCCAGAGAAAAGTATGGAAGTTGATCCTGCTTAAATTCAAGTGATCGCTAATTTACCTCATCAAACCAATGTGAGGGAAATTTAGAGTTTTTTAAGACATGCTGGATTCTACATGCAATATATTAAAGACTTCTTAAAAATTGCTATGCCACTATGCCATTTGCTCGAAAAAGATGTGATTTTTAATTTTGATAAGAATTTCTAAAAAGCTTTTGAAATTTTAAAAGAAAAATTAGTCAATGCACCACTTATTGTTTCACAAGATTGGAAAAAACCATTTGAATTAACATCTGATGCAAATGATTATGTTATTGGAGCTCTTTTAAGACAAAAATATCATAAAATTTTCAAAGTAATTTACTATGCTAGTAAAAATCTTAATGAAGTTTAAATTAATTATGCCACAACTAAGATAAAGTTATTAGCAATAGTATTTGCCAATGATAAATTAAGATTATATTTAATTGGAGCTAAATGTGTGGTGCATACAGATCATTCTACTATTAAGTATTTATTAAAAAAGATGGATGCAAAACCAAGACTGATAAGTTGGATTCTTTTTTTGCATGAATTTGACTCTGAAATAGTAGATGGAAAGGGATCTAATAATCAAATTGTTGATCTTCTATCCAGGCTAAACTCTGAGAAAACACTTTGTTCTAAATAAGAAATTAATGAACATGTTCCTGATGAAAAATTGTTCAATATTAATGAAAGGTGTGTTCCATGGTATGCAGACATTGTGAATTTTTTTATTAGTAACATTTTACCTTAAGGTCTGACACACCAACAAAAGACAAAATCTTTATTTGAAGCTAATACTTAGTTTTGGGACGACCCATTTCTTTATAAATAGGGGAAGGATCTAATTATTCAAAAATGTGTGCCATTAGAAGATACTTTTGAAATCATCTAAAAATGTCATGATTCTGATTTTGGGGGACATTTTGGTGTTGATAAGACAACATATAAAATCTTATAATCCAGATTTTGTTGGCATAACATCTTTAAAGATGTTAATGCTTATATTAAAAATTGTGATCGGTGTCAACGTGTAGGCAATATTTCTAGAAGAAATGAGATGAATCTCAATTATATTTTGGATGTTGAAATATTTGATGTTTTGGGATTAGATTTCATGGGACTATTTAAACAATTTTACAAAAATTTATATATATTGTTAGAAGTAGATTATGTTTCTAAATTGATAGAAGCTACTGATTTACCTCAATGTGATACTCAAATTATTGCAAAGTTCTCAAAAACAAATATATTTTGTAGATATGAAGTGCCAACAGTTATCCTAAATGATGGAGGAAGTCATTTTAAAAATGAGATAATTGAAATATTATTGAAGAAATATCGTATCATTCATCAAATTTATACTTCTTATCATCCTCAAACAAGTGATTTGGCTGAAGTAATTAATCGAGAAATAAAAAGAATTTTGAAAAAATATATAAATTCAACAAAAATGAATAAGTCAGATAAACTGGATTTTGCTTTGTGGGCTTATAGGATTTTACATAGAAATCTTATAGGAATGTTAACATTCAAGTTAATTTATGAGAAAGCTTGTCATTTACGAGTGGAAAAACTTGAGCATAAATCTTACTGGGCTAATAATGAATTTAATTTTAATTTTAAAGATGCTGGTAAGAGGAGATTATTGCAACTAAATGAGTTGGAATAGATAAGGAATGAGTCTTATGAGAACGCTAAGAATTATATAGATAAGATGAAAAAGTGGCATGATCGAAAGATTCTTACTAAAACTTTTGAGCAAGGGCAGTAAGTTTTACTTTATAATGCAAAATTGGGTTATTTTCAGGCAAACTTAAGTCCAGGTCGATGGGCCCATTTATTGTAATAAAGATTTATCCTTATGGAGTTGTGGATATTAAAGATCCTAAAACCTTAAAAATTTTTAAGGTGAACGGACATAAGCAGAGACCTTATCTCATAGGGGATCAGACTAAAGTGAATGATGTTTTAATGTCGAGTTACCCAAAAAAAACATTGGGTACTTTGGGCTAACGACGAAAAACCAAGCGCTCTATGAGAGGCAACACATAGTTATCAGTGTGCTTTTGTTATGAGTGTTTTGATGTTGTGTTCATTTTAGAAATTTGAGGTAGTATTTTGAAAGTTTGGTAATAGTTTTAAGATTTTGAATGATGTCTTAGACGTGATAGAATGAGTAATCAGACATTAAGCTGACATGTGCTAAAATGAGCCCTGGCGCCTAAGCACCCAAAATTGGCGATTAAGCGCCTAGTTATAAAGACATGCCTAAATGATGTTTTAGAAGAATTAAATGTGTAAATGTGTCCTTGAACATTATTTGGTGGTTTTTAATTGTGGGAAGTTGGCATAGGCTCTACTAAAGTTTATAAATAACATGGAAATGAAGAGAGTATTTGCCCATTTCAAAATTTTCATTCTAAAGTCTAAGAGAAAATAAATTTAAGCTGTAAGAAGTGATAAGTTAGGAAAGATGTCTTCTTGGGAGAATGAATTGAAGAAGGATGAAGCTGCCAAGAAGAAGTTAGTAAGTTAATGTGCGTAAGAGTTATATAATTGATTCATAGCCATTAGTATTGAAGGTATAGCAGAGACGATTGCAAATATTGAGGATGATGTGGCTTCAATTGAGGCAAAGGTAGATGAAACTAACACACATTTAGCGCATAATGGTTGGCAACTAAAAATCTAATTTAGTAATTCAAGTTATATTGAAGAAGCGGACAAGGCCATGTATCTGAAAAATAAGTAGATTGAAGAAGATTCTATAAGAGTTCATCATCATCATCTGTTTTATCAAATCATTGTATCAAATGATTCAAAAGGAACAAATGAAGGCCAGGGATACGATCTACCTAATGTAAAATGGAATTAAGTTTTTTGTTTAGCTTGTTTGCTTGTTTGTTTTTATGTGTTTCTTATAAGTGTTTATGTACTTTTGATTTGTACTGTGATGAATTTAGAGGTATCTCATCCAAAACATTTTGGAATGGAGATTAGATATGTTATGTGTGTTTGTATTTATGGAATATGTTAATGAATTTGTTTTGTTTGTGTGAAAGTATTCGTGTTATTGTGATCGAATCTAAGTTGTGAAAAGTTAAGAATTTTTTAGAAACAAGAGAGAAAAAGGGGAAGAAAATTGTTATTATGATTTATTAAGACCATGTGAGTGTGGTTAACTTAGGAAGATCTGCATTTGAATCAAAATTTGAAAATATCAAAAATTGTGCAATGGCACCTAAGTGCCAAAACCCCGTGTTTAAGCGCAGGCAAACCCGAGAGCATGGCGCTTAAGTGTCGAACCTATCGTGCTTAAGCGACGCATCATGAAAACCGGTTCATGATGGCTTTAAAGGCCAAAAATCACCATTTTCTCCTCATTTCATCTTCTTCTTCCTTAAGAGCTCATGGTCTTACACTTAGGGCATCTCTATAAGTAAAGATTACTCAGTGGATTTGAGCTAAATTTGTTAAATTTCTTCTTCGAAAGGTTAGTGCTTCTCTTTTAAGTAACAATTTTTTTATTTTCACCATGGATTTGGAGTGCATTATGGGAAAACCCCAAATTTACTATTCATGATGAAAATTTGATGAAAATTGATGAATTTTACATGAAAATGTGAGTTTAGGCTTTTAGAAGTTAGATCTAGTGAGTTAGGGTTGATTTTGGAATTTTTTATGAATTTTTTGTAATTTCTAGAAAGGCGACAAGGATGAAATGGAGCAAGGGAAAGCCTCATTTGATGCGAGCAAGTTCATGACTTCGAAGGCTTAAGATCGTTATACCGATGTACTACAATCGAGAAAGTTAGTTCCTGAGTGTTATTTTAAGAATCCGGATAGAGAAGGAAAAGACTTAATTATCCACCGACAGTGGGATTATTACTGCTGTTTTTCTATGGTTGCGGTGATTTTTATGGTTTGGTAGTTTTATGCCAATCTCCCTAAATCTGAGGATGATCTGGTGATGGTTAGAGGGAAGATAGTAGATTTTTCACTAGAGGTAATCAATTCATTTTACCAACTGCCTACGGATACATTGTGTTTTTATTCTAATTACAATCCTATTGAGGAGGAGTTAGATGAAATTGTTTCCTTGTTAATAAATGGAAGAGGTCTATGGAATATTACCAGTGGTAGAAGGATAAAGATTCCTATGTCGAAGATGGATGCCACAGTGAAAGCATGGCATTATTTTTTTTCTGCTTGTCTACTCCTCACAAATTATGTTAGAGAAGTGACCAGAGAGAGGGCTTCACTGAACTACTGTATTCAACAGTATAAGCCGATCAATATTGGATTGTCGGCATATTTTTAGGTTGAGTGTTGTATTTTTTTTTAAGAGGGGTCGCCTACAGAAGTTGTCGGCGAATTTTAAATTTAATTTAAATATAGATATAATTTAGAAAGTAGTATTTGATTTTGAAAATAATTTTAAATTTGAAGATTTTAAGATATGAAATCAAACCGATCTCACATCCCAAATAGTTTATATAAACGAGCACCGCATCACAAACCGTGTATCTATCCCTAAGGATAGACACACTACTTGATGGTGGGGCTCGGCTAAATAAACTAGAAGATTTGTGACATCCGTTTGGTCCGCGAACCAATTTTATAAGCCGATAAATTCCACCGCTTAATATAAATGAATTAAGCAGGGTTTATATTACCTGGGTTCTTTAAAATTCGTTATATGGGCAAGCCCATATAGTTAATTACATCTTAAGTGACGGGAATCACCTAAGAAAACTCTCGATAATAATCAATAATTCTGTTCTCAAGAATTTCAAAGTTTAAGTTTTCAAAAGAATTGAATTTTTGAATCTCAATAGGGAATGGATCAAGTTTGGAACATTTTATTTTGGGAAATCAAAGGAAGAAAAGTAGGAGAAATTACGGATTCGAAGTGAACTTCGATAATCTCCCGACTATCCTATTGTTTGGCTTGAATTTAGGAAGGTCCTAATGTTTATTTAGTATTTTGATCCCGCCAATTTTAATTAGTTAGGACTTATATTCGTATGATAGAATCATACAAATAGCTGGAAGATATGAGGGTTTATGTCGTATCGGACGACTACCTCGGAATCCTAAGACCGGTTAGGGCTTAATTTGCAATGCAAATGCCTAACGAAGAGTTGAGGATTTATGTTGCACTAGGCAAACTACCTCGAAGTCCTATGGCTTTGTTGTTTAATTCTAGGAAAGTTTTCTTGAAGTAGATTCAAGTTTTCGCTGACGACGATGGCCGTGCTGCCCACCATGCTCCGAGCTCCTTGTTGTTGCAGAGGTTTAGTTTTAGAAATCATAAATCAGGGGATGAGAAAAGTGTTTTGGTTTAGAGAAGTCTTAATTTCCAAGTGTTTTTTTTTGTGTTTTAATTAAAACAAATCTTAAAGTTGATTATAACAACACCGGTTAAGATCCCACGGTTCCATCCTTCCGCATCATTATTTTTATCGGATTCACTTAGTCCGGATGAATTTGCTAAACTCAACTGAATGAGTTCCACACATTCATTTAGACCGTGGGAAATCCCGTTAGCAACACGTAGGTTACATCATCCGAGGTATTCCCGATCATCCAACAGGACGTTTTAATTCAGTTGTAATTGTAGTTTTGTGGTTTTGTTTGTGATTAAATTTTGAGTTGTTTTATATTTTGAATGTTGTGGCGGTGAATTTTATCTTGTAGTGTCTTTTAATTTAGTTATGGGTTTCAGTTTTAGGGACTATCCTAAAGGTGTGGGTTTTCATGCAACAGTTGTTTATCATGCAAGAAAAGTAAGTGCGATGCGATTAAATAAGTTGCAATAGAGTAAATCGCAATAAAATAAAAGCGTGCCTGGAGGGTCTTCCCGTCATCCCAAGCCGCACTTAAAACACAGTTAGAATATTTAAGCATTTAAAATAAGTCCCTAGGTAAAGCTAAGGGAAAGGTTATGGTTTTCTACCAAGTTCCTAATCCTATAGCTAGTCACCTCCTATGACGTCTAGGTCTTCAATTTTGGTTTTAAGGATGATTTTCTTCACCAAAGAACAGTTTAAGCTCAATTTGTTCTTAAGGACATTCCATCATATTGAGGAAGTGTTTAAGACGAATCTTAAACATCCTTTCAATATTTCGGGAATTGTCCTAAGTCCAAATGAATTCTATTGTTCAAGTGAATTAATCATCCAGGTGTTTGAGTTAAGTTTTATTTCTTGCTCAGTGAATTAGGATGTTTGAATATCCTTATGAATGAAGTGTCATTTCACTTGATACTCCATTTAGGAGTTATAATAGTAAAAGCTCCTAAGGGCAAAATGATATTTTAATGATTTGTGATTCAAATTTAAGTTCAAATTAATGATTTAAGTTTGGAATAGTGTTCAAGTTATCTTAGATTTATTTTTGAATTCTTCATGTCTTTATATTTAATTTAATTTAATTTGATTTAACTTAATTTAATGTAATGTGGTTTAATTTAATTTAATCTAACTTAAGTTAATTTAATGTAATATGATTTAGTTTAATTTAACTTAATTTAATTTAATTTAATTTAATTTACTTTGATTTGATGTTACATTGAATTAATTTGATTTAATTTAATTAAATTTTTTTATTTAATTTGATTTAATTTAATTTAATTTTAATTTAATTTATTTAATTTAATTTTTAATTTAATTTAATTTTTAATTTAATTTTTTAATTTGATTTAATTTGATTTAATTTAATTTTTAATTTAATTTAATTTTATTCATTTTAATTTTAATTAAAATTTTAAAAGAGTTCAATAATTTAATTTTAGTTTAATGATTAAGTCTTTTAATATTTTAAATTTGAATTATCATTTTAATTAGGAATTAAACACTAATGAAATGATTAATTTAGGGATTTTTTAAATTAAAGAATAAATCTCTTCCTAATAATATCCCTATTTTAATAATTCCAATTTTATTATTCTTCCAAATTTAATCAATTATTTAATTAAAGTTTAACCATTTTAAATTGCTTAATGGGTTTCTACCCTTCAATTATTAAATTTCAATCATCCAAATCAGATTAGGATCAAATATTTTACTTGTTAATTTTTTATTAAACCTAAAGTTTTAATTAAGGATTTTAAAAAAATTAATTACCACTTTACCCTTTAAGCTTAATAATTTCATAACTCACTAAATTGAACTCAAATGAACTTGAAATTTTTATGTGACTTCACTCATATGTCAATAAAGACATGAGAGGAGAAAATGTGATTTTTCCGTATTTAATTTATTTATATAATTATTTTTGGTAGAAAATAGAGATTTCCAAGGAAAATTTAATAACATGACCAGGGAAAGTTTCTGTCCTTAAGAAAATTAGGGACATTCCTAATGACTAGGGGACCACTTGGACCAAATTTTGTGATTTTTTGAATTATATTTTATTTATTAGAATTATTTTAAGTTCTGGAGTATTAATTAATTTAAAAATAAAATAAATGTTGAAAAATGAATTTTATATTTTTCAAAAATCTCTCTGATATCAAGGAAATCAGAGAAGCAAATTTTGCAATTTTCTGATTTTTCTGTGATTTATTATAATTATTTTAGTGAAAATGCTAGAAAATACATTTTTTTTAATTTTAAAATTACCCTAGAGCTTTAAAAATTAATATCTCACCAAATAGGCCTAAGAAAAAATATGGGGTTTGTTCCTAAGTGATTAAAATTCAAAATGTGACATTTTGGTGAATTTTATTATTTTTGTGATTTTTATTATTTTTTAATTAAAAAAATATTAAAAATAATATTAAAAATCAACTTTTTTAGAAAATTGAAATTTTAATTTTCTTAAATTCCCCTGATACCAGAGAGGCTCCAAAACCAATTTGGTGAATTTTTGAAAGGTATTTTGAAAGTTATGAATTTTTAAAGTTTAAAATGACTAAATGGCTTAATCAACCCATTTAGTAGGGCAAACCAAGTTCAATTGACTTCAAATTTTTATGGTGGGTTCCTCTGACCCTAAAGGTCAGTGGAGAATTGATTTCAAGTCAATTTTATGTGTGTTTAACTCTAATTAATTAGGGGTCTATTTTGGATGTTTAAGCCAATTAGGGTTATCTTAAGTGAATTAATCCAAGTCCTATTTTTCCTAGGGTTCTCTGGTCATAAGGAACATCACCAAATTTTCCTAGAATTTATTTCACAACATGCTAATTTTTGGAATTAAAATACTCAAAACAGCAACATGCATTTGAAAAATAAATAACTTTTCATAGGGATGACCTCGACTTTGGAAAATTCGGGGAATGTTCCCAAATTCGTAGGCTTCAAAAGCCCTATGGTCTCATGCCATGGTGAATTGTATTCATACATGGAGAATTAAATGTATGCAGAGAGTAAATAAATTATAAAAAACAAAATACGTGATGAAATTAAATGATTTCTTTTCTACATTATTCTCCTCTCGTTCACCGAGCAAGAGGGTATTTTTATTTTATTTTTCTGATTTTCCTACACAAAGTTATGAATTTTCCAAGTTTAAGGAATTAAATAAATAGAAAATACCCCTAATTTTCTATTTATCCGAGTCGGCGCCGCGTCATCCTCGGCATCTCCGAACGCACACGCGTCGCGCTCCCATTCGACGCCGCCGCTTGAGTCAGCAGCCCGGGCCCCGCGGTTCACGTACCATCTTCTGGTCCGACGCCATCTGAGCCGTCCGTCCGCGCGTGTATTTAATGGACGGCATCCGTTCATCGTTCCCGAGCGTCCTCACCCGAGAGCCGTCCACACTAAATCCCTAAGATCTCACTCGATACTCGATGGATTTTTGTGTTCTTATGCTCTATGGATTCGTCTTGAGAAGACGAACACATCCATACGGTTATCATGCATTGAAATTAAAGCATTTGAAATGGAGAATCTCCGAAGCTCGGGATGAAGAATTAGCTCATACCTTAGCTCGAGAGGTGAAGCCTCGATCGAAGATGCTCGGCACGTTCGTTGGAGCCTGCAGGAGGCTAAGGATGAAGCCCGGGGATGTGGTGAATTGCCTAGGTGTGATTTCCACCAAGGCCGATCATAACCTTTGGAGTCCGGAACAACCGGGTGGCCCGGAGATGGGGCTTTTGTCTGGTGGACACCTTCTCTTGGTCCGGTGAAGGTGTAGGACCAATCAATTTGAGGATCGATCCACCGTGGAGAAGTGTCCTGGTTTTGGGCTTGGATTTCAACTCCGAAATCGAGCTCGCAGAGAAGAAATGGTAGGGGGATTTCGGTGGGGATCAAGTGCTCTGTGTATGGGGAGTAGTTCGGAACAATTTTGCGCAGTTTCCTTAAGGTTTGTTTTAGCACTTCTCATGGCCGAGAGAGTGAGGGGTTTAAATAGGCATGGCCGGAGGCTCTCCCGGGGGTGTCGAGGGTCGGGATCAGCCAGCTCTCGGCATGTGAAGAACGGCCCACAATGGCCACTCGGGGATGGGGCAGCTCAACAGGTGAGAATTCCAAAGTTGGCTCACATGTGAGCTCTCGCCATGGTGTTTTCCGCGACGGGTGGTGGCCGGCCAGGCAAGGGTCACCCTCGTGGTCGGGTGGGTCGTGGTCGGGTGTTTGTGCAAGCAATTGGCAATGGCCAAGTGTAAAGGCCTTGATCCAAAATAGAATGGGGCATGGCTAGTTTTGGGTCTAAATGGGTCAACTCACCCATTTGGGCTTGGTGCACCCCTCAAGGTGGCTTTGGGTGCTGTGGGGGATCAAAGGGATCAGCTGGTTTGGCATGGAGAAGTCTCCATCCAAATATATTTGGATTAAATTTAGGTTTAGGTGAATCATGATTAAGGATAATGAGCTTTAGGGATTAAGGAAAGGGTCCCTCCTTCCTACCCAATATGGTATGGTGGAGTGTCCAAGGCTCTCATGGCTCACATGTGGCTCATGCATGGCTTCATGGCTCACCTTTGGCTTGGGAAAGCTTGGTCAATTTCATGAAAATGGATTATAGGAATTTTTTGGTAATTTGATGGAAATTTGTATGGAACTTGATTTGGAATGATTTGATGATGAATTTAGGACTTAAGTATTGAGTTTAATTGAAAGTATGATGAGGGGAAATGTCATATGGGCTTTGGGACCAATTTTGGGCCTTTGGATGTGGTAAAGGATGGGCTTTTAAAATGGTTTAGGAAAGTGGGCTTTTGAATTTTAAAATGGATTTTGGGATGAAATTTTGGTAAAGGCTTGGGCCAAATAATTGTTGAGTTTGGTTTAGGGATGTGTCATGAGTGGTTTGAAACAAATTTGAGGTGATTTGGGTTTGAATTGGGTTGATATGGGCCTTTTGGTAAAGAGGCTAAGGTGGGCCAAAATGGGCTACCATGGGCCAAAGTTGGGCTAGAGTTGAAATTGATGTAAAATTAATGTTGGGAAATGTTTATGGGGGTGTTTCAAAGAGGTTTTGGCTTTGGTTAGGTTTTGATTTTGGGATTTGGGCTCATTTGGGCTAGGTTTAGGTTTAGGTCAAAATTGGGCTTTTTGATTTTGGGGTTGAATTTGAGTGGGGTTTGGGTCTAAATTTTGGGCAAATCATGTTAGTGTTTTGTTTATGGGGATGTCAAGGAGGGTTTAGAAAAGATTTGGGGTTAATTGGAATTGAATTGGGTGAGTTTGGGTTAGGTTTGGGTCATAGGTCCAAATTGGGCTTTAAGGCCAAAAGTGAAATTGGATCCCAATGCCAATCAAATTGGGCTTGGATTTGGTCTAGATTGGTGTTGGGGATGTTGAATTGAAGTTTAGAATTGAATTGGACCAGAATTTAGGTCAATTGGGTAGGTTAGGTTTGACATTGGGTTTACTTTGGGTTAAAATGGGTCAAATTGGGGGTTTTGATAAAAGTGGGGTAAATTGACAAAATTGGCCCATGGGGTAGTTGAACAAAATGAAATTGGGAATATTTGGGATTTTCTGGAATTTTCTGAGAATTTTCTGAATTTTTGGATTTTTTGGCTAAGAGGGGTATTTTGGGTATTTGAAGGGTATTGGGAGGTATTTTTGGAATTTTTGGTATTTTTGGTTATGGATGATCAGTTTGAGTGATGTGGAAATGTTTGGGAATGATTTTGGAGAATTTTGGGTGATTTGGAAATTTTTGAGAAATTCTGGGCTATTCGTGGCTTTGGGTAGGTTGACGGGTGTTGGGTCCCGGGGGTCAAAAATTGAAAATTTGGAAAATGGAAGATTAGGTGAATGTAAGTGGAATAAAATCATCTTGGTTGAGCCATGAAGCCATATCAAGCCCACATGAGCCATGAAGGGACTCATTTGAGGCATTCACTATGTTGTTCCTAACCCTCTTAGCCAAGGGCTTAGGGGTTAAGGACCATCCATGTGAATCATCTACATGAGTCAGGAGGTCAAGTCGGGTATGGGTGTGTTTTAGGAGGTGTATGGAAGTGTAGTGTATGTGTAAGTCAGCCCCTTCATCAGACCAGGCCACCCGGGCAGATTCTAAGGCCAAAGAGTCCTATAGGAACTCATCCTTTTAAACTTCCACATTTGATTTCAACCCCTCAGGTGATTAGGGGTCTACAGGTCAAGTTTGTGGAGTTTGCAGGGAGTTAAGAAGTGGTTTAAAATTCTAGATGGTGGATCCCAATTCTAGTCCTCTAAGATAGTCAAAGGAAAAGCCTAAGGCTAGATCCTAAGTACTAAAGAGAAGAAGAGAAGACCTCATCAAAAATGAGGTCAACAAATGGACCCTCAATAGGTGTGGCGAGCGGACGGAGCACACCGCGCGTATTGGTGTTGACCGAAGCGATCAACAAAACCAACACGGATGTCCAAGTAACAAACTTAGGACGAAGTAGAAGAGTTTCCGCTGGGGAGTGTCAAGTATATCTCTAAGACTGGAGATTCCTGAACTCTCGCTGGGGAAAGGAAAAGGAGGTGAATTCCAAATCACAAGATCCAGGGAAATTTCAATTTAAATCTTCGTTTTGTTTTAGTTTAAGTTTTGATGTGTAAGTTTAGATTTTGAGTTTTCATTTAAATTGAAGTTTTGTTAAGATTAATTTTGAAGGGATTTGATTTGAAATGAAAATTGGAATTTTGAAGTTTTAGATGTAACATCCTCAACCTCAAAAGAAAATTGAATTGATTGGATTGAATCATTACAATGAGGAAAGATCTCAGAGTAATGCGGTATTTGGATGTAAAATCCTTAACCTCAAGAGTTTGAATTTTGATGTATTTCAGTGCAATAAGGAAAGAATCCTAAAGCAGTGCAGTCTTGGATGTAAAATCCTCGACCCCGGGAATTTGATTTGATGTATTCCAGTGCAATAGGGAAAGAATCCTAAAGCACTGCAGTCTTGGATGTAAAATCCTCGACCCAAGAGTTTGAATTTGATTTATTTCAGTGCAATAGGGAAAGAATCCTAAAGCAGTGCAGTCTTGGATGTAAAATCCTCGACCCAAAAGTTTGAATTTGATGTATTTCAGTGCAATAGGAAAGAATCCTAAAGCAGTGCAGTCTTGGATGTAAAATCCTCGACCCAAAAGTTTGAATTTGATGTATTTCAGTGCAATAGGAAAGAATCCTAAAGCAGTGCAGTCTTGGACGTAAAATCCTCGACCCAAAAGTTTGAATTTGATGTATTTCAGTGCAATAGGAAAGAATCCTAGCAAAGTGCGATCTTGGATGTAAAATCCTCGACCCAAAAGTTTGAATTTGATGTATTTCGAAGGCAATAGGAAAGAATCCTAAAGCAAGGCGATCTTGGACGTAAAATCCTCGACCCAAAAGTTTGAATTTGATGTATTTCAGATGCAATAGGGAAAGAATCCTAAAGCAATGCAGTCTTGGATGTAAAATCCTCGACCCGGGAATTTGATTTGATGTATTTCAAAGGCAATAGGAAAGAATCCTAAAGCAAGGCGGTCTTGGATGTAAAATCCTCGACCCAAGAGTTTGAATTTGATGTACTTCAAGTGCGATAGGGAAAGGATCCTAAAGCAGAGGTACTGGATGTAAAATCCTCGACCCAAGAGTTTGAATTTGATGTATTTCAAAGGCAATAGGGAAAGAATCCTAAAGCAATGCAATCTTGGATGTAAAATCCTCGACCCAAAAGTTTGAATTTGATGTATTTCGCTAGGTACAGGAAAGAATCCTAAAGCAGTGCAGTCTTGGATGTAAAATCCTTAACCTCAAGAGTTTGAATTTGATGTATTTCAGTGCAATAGGGAAAGAATCCTAAAGCAATGCAGTCTTGGATGTAAAATCCTTAACCTCAAGAGTTTGAATTATATGTATTTCAGTGCAATAGGGAAAGAATCCTAAAGCAATGCAGTCTTGGATGTAAAATCCTTAACCTCAAGAGTTTGAATTTGATGTATTTCAGTGCAATAGGGAAAGAATCCTAAAGCAATGCGCTCTTGGATGTAAAATCCTCGACCCCGGAATTTGATTTGATGTATTTCAAAGGCAATAGGGAAAGAATCCTAAGCAAGGCAGCCTTGGATGTAAAATCCTCGACCCAAGAGTTTGAATTTGATTGAGGTTTGATGTGAGATCCGGAAAGATCGAATTTGAGATTTGAAATTTGACCGAGATTCGATTTAAGATCCGGAAGATCGAATTTGAGATTTGATAGAGATTTGGAATCCGGAAAGATTGAATTTGAAATTTGGAAGGATGAGTTTGAACTCGGTTGAAATTTGATTTAAGATTTGATTTGAAATTTGGAAGATCACATTTGAAATTTGATCGAGAATTTGATTTAACATTTATGTTGATTTTGTTTATCTTTTAATGATTCAAATTTTATTTTATCGTTTATTTAATGTTCATGTGAATTTGGTGTTTGTCATTCATTCATTTTTTTTTTAGATTTTTTTTTTAAGGAAAGTTTTCTTTTATTCTCTTTTTTTATTCCTTTTCTGTTCTTTGTTCGAAGTTCATTTAACTTTAACGGCGTTTCCCAATCAATTTGCACAAAAGAGGTGAAGGCCAAAAATGTGACATGGTCACTTTCATTCCAATCATGTAGAAGATACATCATACATCTTGATCCGGAATATATTTCATACAATCCATGTAAACTCAAAACGGATCGTGTATGATCTTTGTCGATCCATCCAAAGAAGCATCCGTCAAAAATCCATGTCCGAATAGTGGGGTACATGGTCAATAACATCACCTTCCAAGCCATCCTCGGCAAGGATGCCGTATGGATGTACATCGGAGGTGTGATATTTTCCATGTAACTCACAGCTCGTAAGGCCGGAGGCTCTCTAGCTCCGGTCCGGCCGGAAATGGTAAGGTGTCTTCCCGTCGTCCATCCTTCCGAAAGTAACCGAGATCCGCTTCACCGGTACTCCCGGTATGCAATGCTTAGCGATATCCGCTCCGTTGCCCTTCGCATCATGACGGAACCTACCGGTAATGGTATCTTTACCGGCCCTCGAACTCACCCGGGCCTGCTATCCGGAGGTCGATCCGAACATGATATTACACTCGTTCGTAAAAGAGATCGTGTAGAAAGGTCCGACAAAGTCGTGGTGATCTATGTGTGGGGGTATGCATCACCCTCGTTTCGTAGATGTTAATAATGCAACTATTGGGTATGCAATCCGCTGGCGCACCCTCCATGTTATCAATCTCTTTACCATTCTCTTGATGACCGATGGCATCGGATCCACTCGCCCATGACGGAGTATTCCCGGTGGGTTTCCCTTCCCGTCTTCCGCAAAGTTGTAACAAGCATCCACATTGTATTGTGATTCTTCCTTTCCCCGGCATCCATCTCCGGGTTTCGAGTATGTGTTTTCCTCAGGCGGCCCGCTCGGCCCATTCTTTTCAAATCCCGATGCAATCCACGATTTGCCGCTGTTCATACTCCGAGAATACGTCCGTATGTAGCTCGAGGCCCTCCAAGATATTGATTCTTCTCGCTCTAATTCTCTCGAAGTATTCAAAGGTTTTCTTTTCAACATTCCGCATTCTCTCCAGCTCGTATTCCGAATGATCTGCAGATGGCGAGGCCCGGTGACATATTGTGGGATATACGGCTCAATCCCTTCACGTTCTCCCGCATACCTTGGCTCCTCGTGGATGATGCTTGTCGGGACATCCCCCGGGTTGCTTCGCAACAAGGTCATGCATCATCGGTGGTTCTATCCGGTGGCGTGGTAGCCTTCTTCTTCCGATCTTCCGGAAATTTCCCCGGTTCTTTCGTCATCCTAGGAGCCGGCCTCCTTTCTTCGAGTTCCCGGTGAACCGGTGTCCTCGAAGTGTATGTACCGGCATTAGCAATCGTCTCGTCGCGCCGGTCCGCAGCCTAGTTTTGTTAACATCTTACTGGATACGGCGATTCTTATTTCTTCGTTGCGTTGTCGTGAGAGTAGCTCTTCGAACTTCGAATCTCCGTGGGCGCGGCGCCGACAAGCTCGCCTTCGTCGTAGCGACTACGTACTTTATTTTCTTATCTTCTTCAATGTTTGTCTTTCTTTCTTCGTCGTCGGATTGGTGGCTTGGGCCACCCACTTTCATCACCGTATGTCCGGCAGCTTCTTCTCGGTCAACGGGGACCCGACCACTTTCCTCGTACCGTAGGCTCCGCCGGTGCGAAATCCGAGTCAATCTAAATTATCGCTCCATCCTTCACCCTCTTTTCATCGAGTGCAAGGCTTACGCCATTTTTAAAGTTCGAGACCAACCGCCCGTTCGACATTTCCCCGCGAAAAGACAAGGAAAAGGATCGTGGGTCGTACTAAGAACAAGAACATTAAGAAAATGTTTATTAAAGACATTTTTTTTATTATTCTTATATTTTTAAACTTAACAGAATGAAGTGGGATAAGATCGTGAAAGAGATTTTGACTTGGAAGAGAAAACAAGGAAAACTTTATTATCAAGATTTTATTTATTTTAGCACATTTTTGTTATTTTTGGTTCGGACCCGACCATAAGTAATCACTTCACCCGTGCTTCTAGGGATGGAAAGTTCATTCCTTCGAAACATCGAGTAGCGTAATACTTTTTCAAGTATCGTCCATCGATCTGAAGCATATGTCGTTCTCCTCGGCAGCTCACTAGCCGGTAGGAGCCTCCCGAGTAGACTCGTCTCAACCACAAACGGTCCTTCCCAAGTGGGTTCAAATTTTCCTCCTATCTTGCGTGTGCAAGGATAGGTCTTTTCGAGAACGAGAACTAAGTCACCAACCTTAAAGGTTCTTGGGCGGACCAGCCCGTCATGGGCTCGAACCATCTTAGCTTCGGTATAGTTCTAAATTCCGTCGCGCCGCAAGTCTCTTCCCTTCCGTGCTCTCTAATTCTTCGAGTCGTAATTTGGCGTTCTCTTCGTTGTGAGTTTGTTTGCAACCGCAATCCCGAGTGAAGGAAGCCGGACTTCTAAGGGTAACACTCGCTCGGACCCATACACCGCGAGCGTAAGGTGTAGCTTCGAGTAGGAGTTCGAAAGTTGTCCCGGTAGGCCCATAAGGCTTCTAACAACTTCTCGTGCCAATTTCTCTTATTATCGTCCAAGATTTTCTTTAAAATTTGAACGAGAGTTTTATTAAAAGCTTCAGCAAGGCCGTTTGCTCTTGGGTAGTAAATCGTCGAATATCGCCAGTCGATTCCATGTCTCCTGACAAAATTGTTGATTTGCGTACTTCGAATGCCGACCCATTATCCGAGATGATTCGCGCGGCACCCCGAAACGCGTAAACAACTTGGTTCTCGAAAAATTATAGTACGTGATGTGCTTTCACTTCTCTAAGTGGAACCGCCTCTGCCCACTGGAAAAGTAATCTGTAGCCGCAAGAATGAAGCGATGTCCTTTCGACGACGGTGGTTCTATTGGACCCACTATATCCGTGCCCCAACATTCAAATGGCCACGATGCAATTATCGGATGTAGCACATTCGGAGGTTGGTGTAGAACCACTCCGTGCACTTGGCACCGATGACGCCTTCGGCGATTTTCATGCGATCGGTCATCATCGAGGGCCAGTAGTACCCTAGTCTTTTAATTTTCATTTTCATTTTCGGACCCGACTGGTGAGCGCCACAGAGTCCTGAGTGTATCTCCTTAACAATTTCACGGGCCTCGGACCCGCTTAGGCACCTTAGCCACATTTGATCGAAAGACCTTCTGTATAACGTGTTGTTTATTAATGCGTAGGACAGAGTTCTTTTCTATCCGATGGGCTAGCGACCTATCATCCGGTAGCTTTCTGTTTGCAAGTAATCTATTAATGGTTGTCGCCAATCTTCCGTGTTTTCTGTCACTGCTGCAATTGATCCTTTTTCCTTTTCTGATTTGTGTATCGTGTCTATGTCAAGCTGTGATAGGACCTGGCATCCGTGAACTGACACTTCCACCGATTCATCTTGTAAATGTGCAAATTCTTTTGCGAGACTGGCTAGCGCATCCGCTAAAGCATTTTCTTTTCGGGAATTTTGTAGATCGTCACATTCGAATCTGTTCCAACAATTCGTATGGCATACTCGGAAGTATTGCTCGAGTCTTGGTTTTAAAATTCTCGTATTGTCCGACGATCCGTTGAATGATTAACCGTGAATCCCCGTAAATGTTGATGTCCGTTATCCCCATTCGAATGGTTAATTCCAGATCCCGTTATGAGGGCTTCGTATTCCGCTTCGTTGTTTGTACACCGGCTCCGTCAAGTGGTAGGAGTATCTTAACATCCCCCGCTCCGGTGTTATAAAGATTAGTCCGATCCCCGCCTTTACCGGCACTATCACTTGCGATTCTTCGTCTTTATGTGCTCGAAGATGCTCCGTCGAAATATAATTCCCAACGTCGATCATCATGGTCTTCTAGATTCATTATTTGTTCATCCGGCAAATCGTCATTGAGAGGAGATTCCGCCGCAAAGGGTGTGCTCGCGAGGAAGTCCGCTGAGACTTGTCCTTTTACGGCACGGAGAGGCACGAAAGTTATATCGAATTGCAATAATATCATCGACCATCTGGCAAGTCTGCCGGAAAGCGTTGGGCGGGTCATCAAGTATTGCAATGGATTAAACTTCGAGATCAGGTTGACCTTATGAGAAAGCATGTAATGCCTGAGCTTTCGAGCGGCGAAGATCGTGGCCAAACAATGCTTTTCAATTGCGGGATACCTTATTTCCGTCTAGCAAGAACGACGACTTAAGTAGTAAAGAGCATTTTCTTTACCCTTATCATCGACCCGGCTAACGAGGCTCCGAGAGAGTCGTCTAAAGCCGCGGTATAAAGTATTAGCGGTCTACCCGAGACTCGGGGCCGCTAAGACAGGAGGTGTCATTAAGTATTGTTTAATGTCCTCGAAGGCCCTCTCGGCATCTCTCTTCCCAAATAAATTTGGCGTCCTTTTTAACTAGTGCCGAGAAAGGCCGACACCTACTCGACAGTGTTCGAGATAAAGCGTCGAAGATATGCCAACTTCCCTTGAAAAGATCGTAGTTGTTTTAAGGTTCTCGGGAGGTGGCATTTCTAAGATGGCTTTAATCTTTTCCGGTCGATTTCGATTCCACGATGTCGGACAACGAATCCTAAGAATTTCCGGAGGTGACGCCGAAGGCGCATTTTAAGGGATTCATCTTAAGATTAAATTGTCTTAATCGTTCGAAAACAATTCTCAAATCATACAAGTGGTTGTCCTTTACTTTGCTTTTGATGACCACATCGTCCACGTAGCATTCGACTTGATTATGGATGAGATCATCAAAAATTCTTGTCATTGCTCTTCGGTAGGTTGCTCCCGCGTTCTTCAATCCGAATGGCATCACCGTGTAGCAATATACTCCGATCGGCGTTCGAATGCCGTAAGTTTTTCATCTTCTCGGAGCCATTTTTATCTCGGTTGTATCCTCGAAGATCCATCCATGAACGAGAATATTTCATGTGTCGAAGCAATGTCGATCATTAATTCCGGGATCGGTAGAGGGAATTCATCTTTTCGGCATGCCTTGTTTAAATCTCTCGAAATCCACACAAATCTCGATTCGACCATTCTTCTTCCCGACCGGTACCACGTTGGCTAACCAAGTCGGGTATTGTTCTTCACGGACAAATTTAGCGTCTATTAACTTTTTAACTTCGCCTATGACTTGTTGTTCGATTTCTAGACGCATTCTTCCGGGACCTTGTCCGACCGGAACGTGCGGATCCACCCCTAGCTTATGGACCGCGACCTCCGGAGCTAAACCCGGCATCTCATCGTAGCTCCAAGCAAAACAAGTCTTTAAATTCCATTAATAACTCGATTATTTCTTCGAGTCTTCTTTATCGAGTAAGGAGCTAACAAAGGTAGGTCTAGGCTCTTTGTTAGTACCTAAGTTAACTTCCGTTAACTCATCTATCGTAGATTTGATTTCTTCTTCGAATTCCGTGGAGCGTCTCCAATTTGTAAATCTTCGAGTTCGTCCGTAGTTTCCATGCAGCTTTCATTAGATTCGCAAGTGACAACCAAGCAAAATTCGCATCGTCAACCGATCCTACCGTGCCGAATCCGAGACCATGTTTTGAGTCGGGTGGACGACCGGAGTTATTCCATAAATTTTCAAAACGTTGTGATCGACCTTTTGTCCATTGTCGAGGTAAGAAACCACGCCGAATTAAATTTTCGAACACGTGGAGAGTACCACTCAAAAGGCAATTCCATTAATTCGATGAAGTAGCATCTTCAAGTTGTACATTATTTTCAGCTTTGGAGGAAGGAGCACCACGGTAGAATTTGATGGGCTTTCGCACCACCGCTACGTACCTCTTCGACCTCCATACCCTCGATCTTATTAGAATGGATCGGGTCAGAGTCATAGTATGTACATAGTGGTTAATCTTCTCGTACATCGATTTATATTCTTCGTTTCTTTCATCTTCGAGAGGGATTTTGAATTGCGGCTTCTTCCGACTTATTGTCGCTGCTTCTTGTTTGATTTCTTTTTCTTCTTCAGAACTATCTTCCCAATCGACATTGATGGTCGGTTTCCTCTGTCCAATCGTCCTAACATCTCTACCACGACCTCGTCCCCGGCCTCGACCTCGGATGCGAGTTGTGGAGAAACCTTCACCATCTCGCCGTAAGGGAGTGGTGAGTGATCGTCGGACTAGAACTTCGTGTTCTTCGTTGTCCCGAACTTTCTTTGCTTCATTTGTTATGGTATCTCCGGAGAAGATCGTTTTCTTCGGTGGTGCATAATAAGCCGCATCCTCGTGGATTCCAATTTCATGTACGGAGAATGGTTGTAAGTCACCTTTGATGCACTCGTTCCCCTCCATCGTAGTATTTGATGCACCGATGTAGAGATGATGGTACCATCCCGTTTTCATGTATCCATGGTCGGCCCAAGAGAGCGTTGAACGACGTTTCGAATCAATTATGTGAAATTTCGCGGTTGTCTTTGCTAAGTCACCGGTCTTCATTAGCAGTGTTATTGAGCCGAGGGCTCTTTCTCCTTTCTCGGTCGAATCCTCTTAATAACATTTTGTCCGCCTCGAGCTCGCGAGCATCAATTTCCAAGTATGCTAGCGTTCGAAGATTCATTATATTGATTGATGCTCCCGGATCCACCAATACTCCGGAGAGTGTAAATTTTCCGATTGTAATCGAAATGTACAACGCGTCGGTTGTGATCTCGTCGTTCCAAGTAGTAGGTCATTGTCCGTGAAGGTAACACCTCGTTGTTCCTTTAACGAGCAAACCTCATCTAAGGAATCTTCGGCCATTCGAGCTAAGCAAATTTCCGGATCAAGTAAGGCCTCGATCGAGCTTCTCTCATCTCCTTTCGATAAGATGAGAGCATCATAAATGCTCGATTGGCCGGCAGCTTCCTAAGATGGGCTAGCACGTTGTAGTTCACTTTATTTTCATGTGTCTCTCGCTTCTTCTCGAATGGGTATTTCTTCCGCCGGGTTGGTTCTTCTGAACAACCACCGCTTTCCTTTGTCCTTTGGACCCATTCTCGGAGGTAGAACTTTTCCACTCCTTAAGTTGACTTCGTAATTTCCTCCGAATCTATTGTCGAGCTCGCCGTGTCTCTTCGAATCGGAATGACGAGCTCTTCCGGATCAGCTTCGAGTCCGAAGGCTCCAACTCTATCGCGACCGGAGCTCCTCGAAACTCGCGGACAGATTCGTTGCTTGTTGAACTCTCGTAGCCTCCTCGATGGATGTCTTCTTCGTTATTCCGCTCGTCGAGATCGTGTATGATTTGAGAATTGTCGTTGGTATCGAAATCGATATCCGGATTATCGTTAGTTACGTAATCGTTAGAAACGATCAAAACGTAGCCAACGCCATCAACCCTTATCATTATATGATCCCACCGAAGTGAGCATATAATCATACGTAGTCGTGGGTTCGAGGGATTTCTCCCCCGAATCGGAAACAACTATCCTAGGATAAGCAGCTCCTAGTCCAGCCTTAGGTGCCTCTGCCTTTCTTCTTCGTCAATTTTCTTCTTTTCTTCAATCGTCTCCCGTTGAGTTGGTTCTTCTATCGCATGTGATAGTACCGGCTTAACAGTGTTTCAAACTCGAATTGAAGCTCGCACCGAAGCGGCTTGGATGTCGTCTAAAATCTTTTCGAAGATCTCGTCCAAGCGGTAGTCCATCCATCGTCGGTCGTATAGGGATCTATCGGAACGATGGGATCGGCCGAGACAATATCGACGGAACCTCCTTTCCGGGGTTCCTTCATGTACTCCTTCGGGATCGTTATATTCCCTTTCCGAAGGTTGTCATCGAGCCAACTTTTGAAGGTAATGAAATCTTCTATTTTGTGCCCAAGCATCCGGTGGTAAGGGCAAAAGTCGGGATCACCTTTCTTGTCGACTTCTTCCGGTCTCTTAGGTTCTGCGTAGTTGGAAATCTGGAGTCTTCATCGAACTCACGGAACATTTTCGGCATCGCTTCATTCTTGAACGAATATTCTCTCGCTCAAAAGCTCCCTTAATGTACGTTGCGGACGAGGTGGTTGTTCATACCGCAGAGATGACCGATAGTCGGGCCGGGTTGCCGTGTACTCGTTGTGGTTGCCGCGGCCGTTCGGTGGTATTTGCATCGGCTGCTCGCCTTTGTCAACCGCCGCAACGATCCCGGATTTCTTTTCAAAAGTCTTTACAGTGCTTTTGTTTATCTCGTTTTATCGGTGAAACTTAATTGCTTTCGCCTCCTCTTGCAAGCTTCCGCCTTGCTTAACAACTTCTCAAATGTCTTAATAGTGAATCCCTCGAGGAGAAGTGCTATCGGGCCATGGATGCTTTTTAGTAAAATGCCGATCGCATGCTCGTTCTTGTAACTCGTGGCTCACACTTCATGCTTAAGTTCCTCCATCGAAGTATGTAGTCCACCAAGGTTTCATTCGGCTTTTGTTTCTCTACCACTAAATCACCTATAGTGATGTGGTGCCGAGCTCCGGCGAATCGCTCGATGAAGAGGTTCTCTAGCCTCGAGAACGTCTTCACCGAACCATTTGGTACTCCCGCATACCCGCCGAAGGCGATTCTCGACAGACCGCCGACGAACTCGTCGGAAGAGTAATGCATCGGTCCCGCCGGCATTGCAACAACCGGCACGAAAGTGTGCCACATGCCGTCGGGGTTCCCGGCCCGTCGAAGGTCTTGAACGGAGGTGGTACGAAGCCTTTCGGTATCGGACGTCGTCGAATTCTTCCGGGTAAGGTCTACCCGTCCGAATGGATATCCCGCTCTTCGATTGTGCTAAGGCTTCTCGCACTCCGCCGTTCCACCAAGTTCTTGATATCCTTTTCGGGAATCATACTCCGTGTTGTATCCTTTTCACCGATCATCCCCATCGACCGACGTAATCTCCTTTCCTCCGTCTACAATGTGAATGACCTCTCGGGGTGTCTCTCTATGTGGTTGTACTTCGACTCCGGAGAGTGGCCGCAGCTACGGCCATCTCTTCCATCCTTTTCGCCATTCGAGCGATCGTGTCGTCTTTCTCTCGAAGCCGCCTCCTCATCGCCCCGGCTCCTCTCTTCCGTGACCGCAGGAGCACCTTGCGAAGCCGATGAAGCTCGTGTCTCAACCATGTTGATTTCTCGCGTATTCGTCGTCCATGAATTCCGATGAATCAATCTCGTCTCCGAACTTTTCTTCTCTTCTTTTGCCAATCGTCGGATATCGGTTCTCAACTTTTCCATGGCATCTTCTAGCGGGGCTTTCGTGTGTCTTCGTGGTTGTCGTGTGATAGCCGCCGGTCCCCTTCTCACGAGTCCCCTTCATCGCGGTAGCACTTTCTTCGCATTCAAGTCTCCCGGCGAGACTTTCTTTCTCGGTCGTCGTTTCAATCTCAATCGCTCCGAAGAGGGACGCCATACCATCCTTCTAACGGCAAGGTTCAGGACCGGATGGTCCGTTCGGCCAAATGCTCGGAAGGTGGTATCCTCCTTAATTTGTAATCCCGAGACGACAACGGGCGGACTAGCCTTCATTCTTTTACTTGGCTTTTCCGTCATGATGGCGGGTTCTACTCGGGGCCCAAGACGGGATTTGACTGGCACCCGCCCTATCCTTCGTAGAATTTCCGATACGGGGCAATTTTCCTTCTTTGCTAACTTTTCTACCAAAGTTTGCAGTCGAGCAAACGGCGTAGTTCTAGTTCTTTTCTTGCGGCTATCGTTGTAATATGCGGGCTGTGGTAATGTGGCAGAATCTTGCGAATGTTTTCTTCATCTTCCGCGGCGGAGAGGGGATGAAACCCGCTTCCTCCCAAGAGTGGTACGTATTCGAGCAATGTGTATATTCTCGCAGCTTCCGGAATTTCCTCTAGGAAAGCAACTTCAGCAGCTCGGCTTCTCTAGCGATCCTTCTACTTCGTTTCTTCTTCGGGTCCTCGTTAGTGACGGAATCTTTGAACTCGGACCCGATTTCGAAAACGAAGGTCTTACAGAAGATCTCGTACCCTCCACGGTAATGTGTCCATCATAATTCCGGATTTCTTTCCCTTTGATTTGGCAAAAGTCGGGGTAGGTGCGGAAACAACTAGACCGAATGGGGGTAGTAAGAACAGCTCCTCCCGCTGACAGCAGTATTCCTCTTAGTCGGGATCCTTTGCAGAGGAGGGAATTCTCGGGTCGACCTAAGGTCGAACTCAAGCAGCGGCTCTCGCCTTCGATACCTTGTTCATCGACGCAAAGAGGGAGACGTCGGTGATCTTGACGTTCGTGTTTTCAAATCCTTGTCCAAATCGGATGATTCCATTGTCTGGCAGTCTCATCCTTATAGACGACGAGGTCCAGCCATCGGTAAAAGAGAAAATCGCTCGGGGCTTCCATTTCGCAGGGTAGATTCCGGTTGTCAGTCCCAAGTTATGCTTCTTTTCTTTAGGATGAAAAGAAAGGAATTAAAAAGAGTCCGAACTCATTCTTGTTCATGTATTTATAAGAAGGAATCACTTATTAAAAGGATCACTTATTAGAGGGTTTGTTTATTTAGAACGGAGTGTTCAAAGGTGTAGAGAAGGTAAGGAATCTGAATCGGAGTTGGAAAGGAAAAGTGAGTCTTAAGCAAGACTTCTCGACTCGAAGGATCACTCCTAAACTAACACCTATTGGGGTCCACCCCACCTCGTAAATGAGGTAAAAGGATCTCGGAACCTTTCTCGTTTAGGGGTGTCTAAACAAGTGGCTCCTAAATCCAAGAGAATGTTGGTTATACTTGTTCAAGGTAGAAATGAACATAGTATCCCAACGGAAAGAAGGGTAGTTCGATCCATAAGGGACATGGATGCACTACCGATTTTTGAAAGCGAATTATCTCGATTAGAATGGAGAGAGGAAATTTCCTCACGTGAGTCGCTGTAAGTTGTCGGCATATTTTTAGGTTGAGTGTTGTATTTTTTTAAGAGGGGTCGCCTACGTGTTGTCGGCGAATTTTAAATTTAATTTAAATATAGATATAATTTAGAAAGTAGTATTTGATTTTGAAAATAATTTTAAATTTGAAGATTTTAAGATATGAAATCAAACCGATCTCACATCCCAAATAGTTTATATAAACGAGCACACGCATCACAAACCTTGTATCTATCCCTAAGGATAGACACACCGCTTGATGGTGGGGCTCGGTTAAATAAACTAGAAGATTTGTGACATCCGTTTGGTCCGCGAACCAATTTTATAAGCCGACAAATTCCCTCGCTTAATATAAATGAATTAAGCGAGGTTTATATTACTCCGGGTTCTTTAAAATTCCCTATAAGGGCAAGCTCCTATAGTTAATTACATCTTAAGTGACGGGAATCACCTAAGAAAACTCTCGATAATAATCAATAATTCTCGCTCTCAAGAATTTCAAAGTTTAAGTTTTCAAAGAATTGAATTTTTGAATCTCAATAGGGAATGGATCAAGTTCGGAACATTTTATTTTGGGAATTCAAAGGAAGAAAAGTAGGAGAAATTACGGATTCGAAGTGAACTTCGATAATTTCCCGACTATCCTATTGTTTGGCTTCGAATTTAGGAAGGTCCTAATGTTTATTTAGTATTTTGATCCTCGCCAATTTTAATTAGTTAGGACTTATATTCGTATGATAAAATCATACAAATAACTTCGGAAGATATGAGGGTTTATGTCGTATCGGACGACTACCTCGGAATCCTAAGACCGGTTAGGGCTTAATTTGCAATGCAAATGCCTAACGAAGAGTTGAGGATTTATGTTGCACTAGGCAAACTACCTCGAAGTCCTATGGCTTTGTTGTTTAATTCTAGGAAAGTTTTGTTGAAGTAGATTCAAGTTTTGCTTGACGACGATGGTCGTGCCGCCCACCATGCTCCGAGCTCCTTGTTGTTGCAGAGGTTTAGTTTTAGAAATCATAAATCGTGGGATGAGAAAAGTGTTTTGGTTTAGAGAAGTCTTAATTTCCAAGTGTTTTTTTTGTGTTTTAATTAAAACAAATCTTAAAGTTTATTATAACAACACCTAGGTTAAGATCCCACTGGCTCCATCCTTCCGGCATCATTATTTTTATCGGATTCACTTAGTCCGTATGAATTTGCTAAACTCAACTGAATGAGTTCCACACTTTCATTTAGACCGTGGAAAATCCCGTTAGCAACACGTAGGTTACATCATCCGAGGTATTCCCGATCATCCAACAGGACGTTTTAATTCAGTTGTAATTGTAGTTTTGTGGTTTTGTTTGTGATTAAATTTTGAGTTGTTTTATATTTTGAATGTTGTGGCGGTGAATTTTATCTTGTAGTGTCTTTTAATTTAGTTATGGGTTTCGGCTTTAGGGACTATCCTAAAGGTGTGGGTTTTCATGCAACAGTTGTTTATCATGCAAGAAAAGTAAGTGCGATGCGATTAAATAAGTTGCAATAGAGTAAATCGCAATAAAATAAAAGCGTGCCCTGGAGGGTCTTCCCGTCATCCCAAGCCGCACTTAAAACACAGCTTAGAATATTTAAGCATTTAAAATAAGTCCCTAGGTAAAGCTAAGGGAAAGGTTATGGTTTTCTACCAAGTTCCTAATCCTATAGCCTAGTCACCTCCTATGACGTCTAGGTCTTCAATTTTGGTTTTAAGGATGCTTTTCTTCACCAAAGAACAACTAAGCTCAATTTGTTCTTATGGACATTCCATCATATTGAGGAAGTGTTTAAGACGAATCTTAAACATCCTTTCAATATTTCTGGAATTGTCCTAAGTCCAAATGAATTCTATTGTTCAAGTGAATTAATCATCCGGGGTGTTTGAGTTAAGTTTTATTTCTTGCTCGGTGAATTAGGATGTTTGAATATCCTTATGAATGAAGTGTCATTTCACTTGATACTCCATTTAGGAGTTATAATAAGTAAAAGCTCCTAAGGGCAAAATGATATTTTAATGATTTGTGATTCAAATTTAAGTTCAAATTAATGATTTAAGTTTGGAATAGTGTTCAAGTTATCTTAGATTTATTTTTGAATTCTTCATGTCTTTATATTTAATTTAATTTAATTTGATTTAACTTAATTTAATGTAATGTGGTTTAATTTAATTTAATCTAACTTAAGTTAATTTAATGTAATATGATTTAGTTTAATTTAACTTAATTTAATTTAATTTAATTTAATTTACTTTGATTTGATGTTACATTGAATTAATTTGATTTAATTTAATTAAATTTTTTATTTAATTTGATTTAATTTAATTTAATTTTAATTTAATTTATTTAATTTAATTTTTAATTTAATTTAATTTTTAATTTAATTTTTTAATTTGATTTAATTTGATTTAATTTAATTTTTAATTTAATTTAATTTTATTCATTTTAATTTTAATTAAAATTTTAAAAGAGTTCAATAATTTAATTTTAGTTTAATGATTAAGTCTTTTAATATTTTAAATTTGAATTATCATTTTAATTAGGAATTAAACACTAATGAAATGATTAATTTAGGGATTTTTTAAATTAAAGAATAAATCTCTTCCTAATAATATCCCTATTTTAATAATTCCAATTTTATTATTCTTCCAAATTTAATCAATTATTTAATTAAAGTTTAACCATTTTAAATTGCTTAATGGGTTTCTACCCTTCAATTATTAAATTTCAATCATCCAAATCAGATTAGGATCAAATATTTTACTTGTTAATTTTTTATTAAACCTAAAGTTTTAATTAAGGATTTTAAAAAAATTAATTACCACTTTACCCTATAAGCTTAATAATTTCATAACTCACTAAATTGAACTCAAATGAACTTGAAATTTTTATGTGACTTCACTCATATGTCAATAAAGACATGAGAGGAGAAAATGTGATTTTTCTGTATTTAATTTATTTATATAATTATTTTTGGTAGAAAATAGAGATTTCCAAGGAAAATTTAATAACATGACCAAGAGAAAGTTTCTGTCCTTAAGAAAATTAGGGGACATTCCTAATGACCAGGGGACCACTTGGACCAAATTTTGTGATTTTTTGAATTATATTTTATTTATTAGAATTATTTTAAGTTCTGGAGTATTAATTAATTTAAAAATAAAATAAATGTTGAAAAATGAATTTTATATTTTTCAAAAATCTCTCTGATATCAAGGAAATCAGAGAAGTAAATTTTGCAATTTTCTGATTTTTCTGTGATTTATTATAATTATTTTAGTGAAAATGCTAGAAAATACATTTTTTTTAATTTTAAAATTACCCTAGAGCTTTAAAAATTAATTTCTCACCAAATAGGCCTAAGAAAAAATATGGGGTTTGTTCCTAAGTGATTAAAATTCAAAATGTGACATTTTGGTGAATTTTATTATTTTTGTGATTTTTATTATTTTTTAATTAAAAAAATATTAAAAATAATATTAAAAATCAACTTTTTAGAAAATTGAAATTTTAATTTTCTTAAATTCCCCTGATACTAGAGAGGCTCCAAAACCAATTTGGTGAATTTTTGAAAGGTATTTTGAAAGTTATGAATTTTTAAAGTTTAAAATGACTAAATGGCTTAATCAACCCATTTAGTAGAGGCAAACCAAGTTCAATTGACTTCAAATTTTTATGGTGGGTTCCTCTCGATCCTAAAGGTCAGTGGAGAATTGATTTCAAGTCAATTTGATGTGTGGTTAACTCTAATTAATTAGGGGTCTATTTTGGATGTTTAAGCCAATTAGGGTTATCTTAAGTGAATTAATCCAAGTCCTATTTTTCCTAGGGTTCTCTCGGTCATAAGGAACATCACCAAATTTTCCTAGAATTTATTTCACAACATGCTAATTTTTGGAATTAAAATACTCAAAACAGCAACATGCATTTGAAAAATAAATAACTTTTCATAGGGATGACCTTTGTCTTTGGAAAATTCAGGGAATGTTCCCAAATTCGGAGGCTTCAAAAGCCCCATGGTCTCATGCCATGGTGAATTGTATTCATACATGGAGAATTAAATGTATACAGAGAGTAAATAAATTATAAAAAATAAAATACTTGATGAAATTAAATGATTTCTTTTCTACATTATTCTCCTCTCGTTCACTCGAGCAAGAGGGTATTTTTATTTTATTTTTCTGATTTTCCTACACAAAGTTATGAATTTTCCAAGTTTAAGGAATTAAATAAATAGAAAATACCCCTAATTTTCTATTTATCCGAGTCGGCGCCGCGTCATCCTCGGCATCTCCGAACGCACACACGTCGCGCTCCCATTCGACGCCGCCGCTTGAGTCAGCAGCCCGGGCCCCGCGGTTCACGTACCATCTTCTGGTCTGACGCCATCTGAGCCGTCCGTCCACGCGTGTATTTAATGGACGGCATCCGTTCATCGTTCCCGAGCGTCCTCACCCGAGAGCCGTCCACACTAAATCCCTAAGATCTCACTCGATACTCGATGGATTTTCGTGTTCGTATGCTCTATGGATTCGTCTTGAGAAGAAGAACACATCCATATGGTTATCATGCATTGAAATTAAAGCATTTGAAATGGAGAATCTCCAGAAGCTCGGGATGAAGAATTAGCTCATACCTTAGCTCTGAGAGGTGAAGCCTCGGTCGGAGATGCTCGGCACGTTCGTTGGAGCCTGCAGGAGGCTAAGGATGAAGCCTGGGGATGTGGTGAATTGCCTAGGTGTGATTTCCACCAAGGCTGATCACAACCTTTGGAGTCTGGAACAACTGGGTGGCCTGGAGATGGGGCTTTTGCTGGTGGACACCTTCTCTTGGTCTGGTGAAGGTGTAGGACCAATCAATTCGAGGATTGATCCACTGTGGAGAAGTGTCCCGGTTTTGGGCTTGGATTTCAACTCCGAAATCGAGCTCGCAGAGAAGAAATGGTAGGGGGATTTCAGTGGGGATCAAGTGCTCGTGTATGGGGAGTAGTCCGGAACAATTTTGGCGTAGTTTCCTTAAGGTTTGTTTTTAGCACTTCTCATGGCCGAGAGAGTGAGGGGTTTAAATAGGCATGGCCGGAGGCTCTCCTGGGGGTGTCGAGGGCCGGGATCGACCGCTCTCGGCATGTGAAGAACGGCCACAATGGCCACTGGGGATGGGGCAGCTCGACGAGTGAGAATTCCAAAGTTGGCTCACATGTGAGCTCTCGGCCATGGTGTTTTCCGGCGATCAGGGTGGCTGGCCGGCAGGCAGGGGTCACCCTCGTGGTCAGTGGGTCGTGGCTGGTGTTTGTGCAAGCAATCGGCAATGGCCAAGTGTAAAGGCCTTGATCCAAAATAGAATGGGGCATGGCTAGTTTTGGGTCTAAATGGGTCAACTCACCCATTTGGGCTTGGTGCACCCCTCAAGGTGGCTTTGGGTGCCGTGGGGGATCAAAGGGATCACTGGTTTGGCATGGAGAAGTCTCCATCCAAATATATTTGGATTAAATTTAGGTTTAGGTGAATCATGATTAAGGCTAATGAGCTTTAGGGATTAAGGAAAGGGTCCCTCCTTCCTACCCAATATGGTATGGTGGAGTGTCCAAGGCTCTCATGGCTCACATGTGGCTCATGCATGGCTTCATGGCTCACCTTTGGCTTGGGGAAAGCTTGGTCAATTTCATGAAAATGGATTATAGGAATTTTTTGGTAATTTGATGGA
Source organism: Papilionanthe hookeriana x Papilionanthe teres (assembly GCA_022702705.1). Taxonomy (NCBI): domain Eukaryota; kingdom Viridiplantae; phylum Streptophyta; class Magnoliopsida; order Asparagales; family Orchidaceae; genus Papilionanthe; species Papilionanthe hookeriana x Papilionanthe teres. The sequence goes on from CM040423.1 coordinate 84,266,637, forward strand.
AATTTGTATGGAACTTGATTTGGAATGATTTGATGATGAATTTAGGACTTAAGTATTGAGTTTAATTGAAAGTATGATGAGGGGAAATGTCATATGGGCTTTGGGACCAATTTTGGGCCTTTGGATGTGGTAAAGGATGGGCTTTTAAAATGGTTTAGGAAAGTGGGCTTTTGAATTTTAAAATGGATTTTGGGATGAAATTTTGGTAAAGGCTTGGGCCAAATAATTGTTGAGTTTGGTTTAGGGATGTGTCATGAGTGGTTTGAAACAAATTTGAGGTGATTTGGGTTTGAATTGGGTCGGATATGGCCTTTTTGGTAAAGAGGCTAAGGTGGGCCAAAATGGGCTACCATGGGCCAAAGTTGGGCTAGAGTTGAAATTGATGTAAAATTAATGTTGGGAAATGTTTATGGGGGTGTTTCAAAGAGGTTTTGGCTTTGGTTAGGTTTTGATTTTGGGATTTGGGCTCATTTGGGCTAGGTTTAGGTTTAGGTCAAAATTGGGCTTTTTGATTTTGGGTTGAATTTGAGTGGGGTTTGGGTCTAAATTTTGGGCAAATCATGTTAGCGTTTTGTTTATGGGGATGTCAAGGAGGGTTTAGAAAAGATTTGGGGTTAATTGGAATTGAATTTGGTGAGTTTGGGTTAGGTTTGGGTCATAGGTCCAAATTGGGCTTTAAGGCCAAAAGTGAAATTGGATCCCAATGCCAATCAAATTGGGCTTGAATTTGGTCTAGATTGGTGTTGGGGATGTTGAATTGAAGTTTAGAATTGAATTGGACCAGAATTTAGGTCAATTGGGTAGGTTAGGTTTGACATTGGGTTTACTTTGGGTTAAAATGGGTCAAATTGGGGGTTTTAATAAAAGTGGGGTAAATTGACAAAATTGGCCCATGGTGTAGTTGAAAAAATGAAATTGGGAATATTTGGGATTTTCTGGAATTTTCTGGGAATTTTCTGAATTTTTGGATTTTTTGGCTAAGAGGGGTATTTTGGGTATTTGAAGGGTATTGGGAGGTATTTTTGGAATTTTTGGTATTTTTGGTTATGGATGATCAGTTTGAGTGATGTGGAAATGTTTGGGAATGATTTTGGAGAATTTTGGGTGATTTGGAAATTTTTGAGAAATTCGAGCTATTCGGTGCTTTGAGTAGGTTGACGGTGTTGGGTCCCGGGGGTCAAAAATTGAAAATTTGGAAAATGGAAGATTAGGTGAATGTAAGTGGAATAAAATCATCTTGGTTGAGCCATGAAGCCATATCAAGCCCACATGAGCTATGAAGGGACTCATTTGAGGCATTCACTATGTTGTTCCTAACCTCTAGCCCAAGGGCTTAGGGGTTAAGGACCATCCATGTGAATCATCTACATGAGTCGGAGGTCAAGTCGGGTATGGGTGTGTTTTAGGAGGTGTATGGAAGTGTAGTGTATGTGTAAGTCAGCCCCTTCATCGGACCAGAGCCACTCAGGGCGTCCTAAGGCCAAAGAGTCCTATAGGAACTCATCCTTTTAAACTTCCACATTCGATTTCAACCCTCTAGGTGATTAGGGGTCTACGATCAAGTTTGTGGAGTTTGCAGGGAGTTAAGAAGTGGTTTAAAATTCTAGATGGTGGATCCCAATTCTAGTCCTCTAAGATAGTCAAAGGAAAAGCCTAAGGCTAGATCCTAAGTACTAAAGAGAAGAAGAGAAGACCTCATCAAAAATGAGGTCAACATGGATCTCTCATTTTTCAAGTTATCACTAGTTCTGCCAGAGCTACTACTACTGCAGGTTTGGGATTCGCTTCCTTAATCTTTTCTTTATTTGGGAAAGATGGTTTTAGATTTGATAGTTGGGAGGAGATTCTTCAACCTCTGAAATCCATTACTAGTGTGAATATGAAGAGTTATTCTGAACATTTGATATTTGGCTAGAGAGGGGGATTTTCTTGAAGTTCTGGTGTTTCTACGTCGCGTGCTTCTACATCTCGTGCATCCCAATCTAGTTGCAGATCGAGTCCTGATTCTCAAACTCGAACATTGCAAAGGATGATCGAAAACATTGATTATGCTACAGATAAGGTATAAAATCTTGAAAACTATGCTGATCATGTTGATTCTTATTTAAGGAGACATAGTCATTATGAGGAGAAATACAACACATCTTTGGAGAAACTCATTAGAGGTGATCATAGTGTGGTATTTCCTTCATATGCACGGTACCCTCATTTTGATTCTGCTTTTTTTGGGACGATGATGATGATGATGAAGATAAGGAAGATGACGATGATGACAAGGATGAGAGATTGGGTTATGTTGTGTTTTGTTTGAAATTTTATTTGTGTTGATGTATGTATTATTATGTGTTTTGTTATTTGTGGTTGTGGTGAACATTGTCGTTGTTGTTTGTTGTTATGTGTATTATGTGATGTTGATGAGGTAGTAAGTTTTTGAACTCATTTATTTTAAATTTACATTTTTGGTTTGTTTTGAACTTAATCCTACTGCTTTAGGAAGTTTAGAATATAGCTAACCTTGATTTAAAATTTATGTTTATGCTTCAATTTACTACCATGTGTTTTCTTGTTGGTTGTAATACTATTTTAGTTTGTGTGATTTGCTTTTATGTTAGCCTCCTCTGCATAAAAGTCTTTTGGAACTCATATATGCTAAATATCAAAATGAATGTTGATCATTTTTACTCCTGCTTTTAATTTTTTTTTTGTACTTGTATACTTAGGATATGAAAATTCTTGTAATCATAATGTTTAATTTTTCATTCCTGACTTTATATATAACATGTTAAAATGTTTAATCTTGTTAAAAATTTATGTTTGGGGTTGGGGGTGCGAATGAAAAATTAATTTTCAAAACTTGAAATTTATTTGTTCTCAAATATGCTACAAATAAATTTAATTTTTTTATTTGAGAAATTATTATGTGTATGAAGTTATATTAAGGTAATAAAATTTCGAATATAGAAATGTGTAAGAAAATTTGTTTAAAACTTTATGGTGATTAAGAAAATTTCAAGTTAAAATTTTCTTAGTGAAGAAACGTCAAATGTAGTGTAATTATCTTTAGTAAGAAATATTGTATTTTTGAAAAATATAGAAGTATTAGATATTTATTTTTAAATGTGTACATTTGTGAAACTTGGGTTACACCAATGAACATTATTTATGTATGGGTTGAGATTTGAGCTTTACAGGAAAAACTATATGTTGTGTTAAATATGGATAAACAATATATAGCAAAACTCATTAGGACATGTCATGGAATACATGAAGTGTGAGGCATGATTCTACCAGAATTGAATCATGAAGAATTTCTTTTATTAAAAGTAGTTTTCAATACTTTTATCAAATTTTTAAGTAAAGGATATATATCATACCTTTGCTTTAAAAAAAGAAGAATGTAATTCAAAATCATTAAAGGCTTATTCAGATATAGTGATCCTTGTCAGAAAAAAAGGTGAAGTATAATATGTGAAAAAAGAGTGGGAGGAGAAGCTTGAGGAATAGTGCCTAATAAAAATTTGGTTTCACGTTTGATCTTTTAAAATGCATAAGATTTGAGAAACTCCTAAGCTTAAGGATATAATATAGTAAGTTTAATTATTTTTAATGAAAATTTTTAAGTAAAGAAGATAGAATGCCTAAAATCTATATTAGGAATCTATAAGTATTTCTAAATGAGATAGGAGCTCATATTTTTATACTTTTTCACTTTTGAAAATTTCTAAACATTAAATTGGTCTCATTCACTAAAGTTTTTTCTAATTTGGAATACTATATTTATAGAACTAAATATTAGAATCTCATAATTTGCTTATGTTGGTTTTGAAAGATTGTAGTATCACTTAAGGACAAGTAACATTTTATGTTAGGGGGAATTAGATATACCTAAAATATATATTATTTTTATACTCATGTTTATACCATTTTTTGATGATATTGCACTTTAATGGAAGGTACTTATTTGTTTTTCTTTTAGGTACAATTAAATGGACTAATAATGGAAAAAAAGAGTGAAAAATAATCAAATTTAGAGCAACAATGAAGAAGGTCTTAAAATGAACTGGGGCACCTAAGTGCCCAGATCTGGCGAGTAAGTGCCAGCAGACAGAGAAGGCACACTTAAGCGCGAGAGGCCCCAAGCTTAAGCGCATGGTAAATACTTTGCAATTTCAAGGAATTTTTAGCAAATTTTGAAGAGGTGTTTGACACAACCTTTAGTACAAACGTGGGTTACTGATCAAGGGCACCAAAAGACATTCAAATTTTGCTTGAAAGGCTGCATATCTTGTGTTGATTCATTGAATATGGATGCATTTTGAAGAGACACCAAGGCATCTTTTGAGAAAGTATAAAAGAATTGACTTGAAGAAGAAGTAAAAAAGGCAGTATAGAAAGTTTTAGCTTTTTTTTACATAGTTTCATAGTAAGAAGCAATAGGTTTCTTACTTAGGATTTCTTCACACTTATCTCATTCCTACTAAAAGGGAAGGTGAGTAGAGATTTCTAAGTAAAAACATATGTTTTAGAGAGATTTAAACCCGCTTGGGTTAGGCAACTAGTCCAAGGCACTCTTGTAAGAGAAAGGAAGAGATTCAAAGGAACTTCAAGAGTTTGGTGTTGAGGAAGATGATATAAGTTTTTATCTTTGTACTTCATTTGGTTTTAATTGAGACTTACTATTTTTTTACATGATTTCTATTTTTAAAATTACTTGCTGTTGTCTTTTCTCCATGGATTCTAAGTAATCTTCTTTATGTTTTTCCTTAAAATGAAAAGTAATAAGTGTTGGATGGAATTTATGCAAGTATTGATCTTTAATGTTAGCAAATGTTGTGTTGATTTAATTCCTTCACTTCATTTACTTCTTGATTTGGCCAACTAAAATGTTAACATTTTTTGTGACAACATGCAAGATCCTTTTAGGTATTGTCTCAATTAAAAAAGGTAGAAATCACATGAGATTGTTTAGTTGAGAAAATACTCATATAATTTTTGCAAACAAATAGGGAAATATACTTAGATGGGTGAGAATTAGAAGACTTTAGGGAGGCAGACTAGAGCCCCAAATTTGGTTTAATGTTTTAGGTATTCATGCGAGATGTTAGCCCCCAGGTAGAGGGAAATGAGGGAACTCTAGAGTGAGAGCTAGTATATTCCTTACCTAATATGTCTTCAAAACTATTCAAATTTTAAACTAGCCAATTTTATTTATAGCATCTCTAGTAAGGGGAAAGAATATTATTGCTCGTATTTGGCACAATACATTTTGAATACTTCTATAATAGAACTCTTCTACTTATTACTTATTCATGAAAAGGAAAATTTTATTTTCATCTATACTTCTTTAATATGAAAAAAATCTCATTAAAGTTAATTATTTGTTTATTTTATTTCAAAATATAAGAAAATACCAAAAGGAATCGCATTTTCAAGTTTTCTGTTATATAATACTTTTTAAGTAAGTGTTCTTTTTTTAAATATATTTTGTGATCTAAAACCTTTTGATCTTTTAAATATCCAAACCTTTTCCCCGTTGGATTGATATTTCGAGACATTATCCTAAAGTACTAAATTACTTTATAACGATACAAATACTTGCGTAGAATCCCTAAATTTAATATAACTATTGAATTCTTATTTACATTGGAATCAAGTTTTTGGTGTCGGTGTAAAGAAGAAAATTTTATATCATAAATATAATTAATAAATTATTACCACAAGTAAAAATATAGCTGTATTCGTGTGTTGGGATCAGTGACTGTAGAATATTGTAAGAATCTTGTTCCTTCAATTGAAACACCTCCTGAACTTGAGATGAAGATACTTCCTACGCATTTAAAGTACGACTTTTTTTGGTAATCTATCTACATTACCCTGTTATAGTGTCCTCAAATTTGGCTCAATTACAAGATCAAAGATTACTGGAAACTTTAACAAAATATAAGAAAGACTTTGGATGGGCAACTACTGATATCAAAGGAATCAGTCCTTTGATTTGTATGCGAAGAATTTTGTTAGAATAATTTCAAAAACCTAGAGTTCTCCCTCAAAGGAGATTAAATCCTATGATGAAAGAAGTTTTAAAGAAATAAATTTTAAAAGGGTTAGATACCATAGTCATTTATCCTATTTTAGACAGTGCTTAGGTTAGGCCAATTCACTGCGTTCCTAAGAAAAGGGATGTGACTGTAGCTGTAAATGAGACGAATGAATTAATACTAACAAGACAAGTCAGTGGTTGGTACATTTGTATTGACTATAGAAAATTAAATTCAGTCACTAAGAAAGATCACTTTCCTCTACCTTTTCTGGATCAAATGTTGGATAGGCTAGCTAGGCACAGATATTTTTGCTTTTTGGATGGATATATCCGTTATCACCAAATCTCTATTGCTCCTGAGGATCAAGAAAAGACAACATTTACTAGTTCTTATGGTACTTTTGCTTTTATACGAATGTCTTTTGGGTTATGTAATGCACATGCAACATTTTAAAGATGTATGATGTTTATTTTCTGCGACCTAAGTTAAAAAGGGGTACAAGTTTTTATGGATGATTTTTTAATATTTGGTACTTCATTTGAATCATGTTTAAATCATTTAGAGAAAGTTTTAAATTGATTTGAAGAGACAAATTTAGTACTAAATTGGGAGAAATGTCAATTTATGGTTGCAAGAGGAATTGTACGTGGAAGTAGATTAAGTGAAAAATCAAGTTATTCCTAAACTACCACCTTCTACTACTAAGAGAGGTGTTAGAAGTTTTTTAAGATATGCTCGTTTCTATAGGCGATACATTAAAGGTTTTTCAAAAATTGCGAAGCATTTATGCCAACTTTTAGAAAAAGACACAAAATTTTGATTTTAACCAAGACTGCATAAATGCCTTCGAATTATTAAAGAAATAATTCATCACTGCTCTTATAATAGTTTCACCTGATTGAGGGAAACCATTTGAGCTAATGTGTGATACTAGTGATTATGCAATTAGAACTTTTAGGGCAATAATATAACAAAACTTTTAAAGTTATATATTAGGCTATTAAAAGTTGGAATTAAGCTTAAATTAATTATACTACTACCGAAAAAGAGTTATTAGTAATTGTATGCATTTGATAAATTTAGGGCATATCTCATTAAAGCTAAATGATTTGTGCATACATATCACTCTGCTATAAGATATATGATGCAAAAGAAGGACGCAAAACCAAGATTAATTAGATGGTTCATTTTGATGTAAGAATTTAACTTTGAAGTAGTAGAATAGAAGGGATCTGATAATCAAATAGCTGATCATTTATCTAGGCTGGACCAGGAAAAATCATTAAATTTTGAAACTGAAATTAACAAAAATTTTCCTGATAAAAAAGTATACACTATTAATGAATGGCGTATATTGTGTTATGCTGACATAGTTAGCTTCATTGTTAGCGATCTTTTGGGATGACTCGTATTTGTATAAGCAATGAAAAGATCAAGTTATATGGAGATGTGTACCATATAAAGAAACTGAAAAAATTATTCAAAAATTTAATGATTTTGACTTTGGAAGACATTTTGGAATTCATAGAACTGCATACAAAATCTTACAATCTAGATTTTATTGGCCAACCCTATTTAGAGATGTTAATACTTTAAAAACATGTGATCATTATCAGCGAGTAAGAAATATTTCAAAAAAGAATGAAATGCCCTTAAATTTTACATTGGAAGTTGAAATTTTTTATTTTTGGGGATTGGATTTTTTGGGACCATTTGTACCATCTTTTGGAAACTTATATATATTAATGGTAGTAAACTATGTTTCAAAATGGATTGAAGTAGTTGCTACCTCTTTGTAACTCCCGAAGTGTTTCAAAATCTTTAATCAAAAATATTTTTACTATATATGAAATTATAAGAGTAATCATTACAAATGGGGGATCTCATTTTAGAAATAATAAAATTAAGAAATTAGTTGAAAAATATGTTATTAAACATCACATCTCCACTTCTATCATCCTCAGACCAGTGGCCTAGTAGAATTATCTAACCGTGAAATTAAACGAAACTTGGAAAAAGCTATAAATCATAAGAAATTGGATAGGGCTGCTAGATTAGATACCACTTTATGGGCTTACAGGACTGCATAAGAAACTCCTATAAAAATGTCCCCATATAGACTTATTTTTGGAAAGATGTATCACTTACCAGTTGAACTAGAGCATAAAGCTTATTGGGCTATTAAAGAATTTAATTTTAATTTAAAGGATGCTATTGAAAAATGATTATTACAATTGAATGTGCTTGTGAAATAAGAAAAAAATCTTATGAAAATGCTAATGTTTACATAAAAAAAAACTAGCATGATCGAAAGATTATAAAAAAGGAATTTGCACATAGACAAGAAGTTTATTGTATAATACAAGATTAAAATTACTTCCCATAAAACTTAAGTCCAGGTGGATGAGGCCATTTACTGTGATAAAAGTCTGCCCATATTGAGTAGTTTAAATTGAAGATCTAAAGACTAAAAAATATATAAATTTAATGAGCATAGGCTAATAAATTACTTCAATGGACACATACTAACTTTTAATGAGGATTTAATGTTGAGCCACCCAGAGTAAAGATTGAAAATGTCGGGCTGATGACGTTAAACCAAGTGCTTTGTGGGATTTGATCCATAGTTATTTTTATAATTAATTTATGTTTTTTTATGTAAAAAAGTAATTTTGATGAATTCTTAGTTCTTTGGAGACCTACATGATGAACAAAATACATAAAACACTTTAATTATTGAATCTTAAAGAAGGTATAAGAATTATTTGGACCATAGGTGAGAAAGTGCAAAATTATGCACTAGTGTCTAGGCACCTAAAACTGGCGCCTAAGCACCACCTTCCAAAATGCCTGGCGCCTAGGCGCCAAAATCTGGCTCCTAGGCGCCAAAATCTGGCTCCTAGGCGCTGCAGTTGTAGAACTGAATGGAAGCTTCCTTTTGATAGTTTTTTATGGTTTTTACACAAAATTTTCCTATATAACTCCTAAAACCTATCATTTGGAGTTATTTTAAAATAGTAAAGAGGGAAGGATCCACTATTCTTGTTCTAATGGCTTCCAAATCCAAGGTAAACTACATGACATGACTCTTGTGAAGAAGAAATTGATCAAGGAAAAACGTTTTGTTAATAAAGGTTTCAGCTCTCCTGGTGGTCTTATGAAAGAGATATTCGTACATAGCCGATGGGAAGTACTATGCTACACAACTGCTACCGTAGTCATTTCTGTCGTGAAGGATTTTATGGTAATCTTCATGGGATTAACCAGGAAGTTTTCTTTGTTCGAGGCAGGTGGGTATCATTTATTCCATCAAGAACTAATGATTTTTTCTTGATTGAGAATGTTCTATTTTGTCATTATGCCAACTTCACTAACAATTTAAATGAAGTCTTTAGATTCTTGACAGAAATAAGAGATGACTGTAATATAAGTTTGTTGACCTCACATTTGTGAGGATCATTTCAAAGTCAGTTTTGGATAAGAAATATACCAATATTGACTTCCTAAATCTCACCGATGGACACTAAAACCTAATGACTAGGGTAAAACCCTCATAAAGCCTTCTTAACATAAATTTTAATTACATTTTTAAATGATCAAATCAGTAATGAAAAACCTGGATCTGAACAATTAATGGCCTAACTAGTCAAGCTTTGACGTAAAAAGTTAACTTTTTTCAAAATGATAAATTTCTTACCTAGTGACCACCCCATTGACCTAATAGGTCAACATTTGACTAAAAAGTCAACTTTGGTCAAAATGGTCAATTTCTAATCTAATGACCATCCCATTGACCAAATATGTTAACTTTGACAAAAAGGTCAATTTTGGTCAAAATGACCAATTTTTGACCTAATGACCACCCCATTGACCCAATAGGTCAATCTTTGACCAAAAAGTCAACTTTGGTCAAAATGGTCAATTTCTGACCTAATGAACACCCTATTGACCCAATAGGTCAACCTTTGACCAAAAAGTTAACTTCTGTCAAAATAGTCAATTTCTGACTTAATGACCATCCCATTGACCAAATCGGTCAACCTTTAGCAAAAAAGTCAATTTTGGTCAAAATAGTCAATTTTTTATTTAATAACCACCCTACTGACCCAAATTGACATAAGTAATTCAAATTTGATTACAACAATCCGCAAATAACACAAAGACAACCACCTTAGCCCCATTGGTCAACTCTTGACCTAAAAGGATTAAAATTGGTCAACATGGCTAAACTATGTCTTTTTACCACAAAATTGACTTCAAAGACAGACATTGACATGATCAACTTGACATTGATCAAAGTGAACAAAATCCAATCCAAAAGTTATCACATTGAGCCTTAGATTGACTTAAACCCTAAAATTGGTCAACATGACCAAATCAAACACTTAATGACAAAACCCATGGAATTATGACCAAACCAACCATGATAAGGTTTCGTGGGTCACATTGGACACCCATGAACTAGAATTAGTCAATTTGGGTCAACCTAAGTCAACATTTGGTCAACCCTAGTCAACATGTATCAAATTTGGTCAAAATACCCAATTTTGAACCAAAAATGATGAAATTAATCAAATAATTAATCTCAACTTTATTTTGATTAATTTATTGGCTAATAATATAATTTACAATATTTTGATTAATTTATAATTAAAATTCCATGGTAAAGAAATTTAGACATGTGACAGCACTTATGACATAATAATTGGTTTCCAAAATTACAAACACCTTTATGACATCATGGGTGACCTAATATGGGAACCCATTCAATATGAATCAACCCATTAATGATTCATTACATGGCATTTTGTCCATGGTTAAAGCTCATTATTAAGGCATCATCATGAAGGAAAATGAGGTGTCATTCCTTCCCAAACCCAAGCCATGACTCACCTCTCTTTGACAATGAGGTGGCTAGCCACCTAAAGGATAATTTTCTATGCCTCATGGACCATCCAATAGTAAAATTTTGGCTTAAGTCATCACCACATCAAGGCATGAGCTTATTATTACCAAATTTTGGAAAATAATGAGAATGGAAAATTACGTGTCATGCAATATGATCCCCGATAGATATAAGTGCAACGGCTCCAAAAACTTGGTACCGTCAGATATAAGTGCGTTGATGATTTTAGATATGACAATTATGATTTTATAATATGAGATACTACGCAAGTATACATATCGTTTATGAAGTAATATAGGACTTTTTTATTAAGCCCCGAGATATCAAACCCACAGGGAAAATGTGAAATCTTTAAAGGAATCAGAGAAATTATCTTTTCACTTTCTTTATTTGTTTTCAAAAATGTATGTCTTGATTTTGAAAAGTTTTGAAGGTTGATATGTCTCTTTTTTTTAATTTTCTTAATACAATGCAAAGCAAGAAATTAAAATTACAATAACTAATAACACTGGATGTAAAATACTATTAACTAGAATATCTTTTTCTTTCCTTTCATGAAGTAGTAATAATTCTTAAAATATTGTTGTGGAAGTATTCAAATTTTTTTTGTGACAAATAGAAGCAAATGTGTTCTTTACCCTTACTTGGTTCTATAAAGAACATAGGTTAATTTGAAATTTATATTATTTTGAACATGGTTAGGCAAGGAAGATACCAGTCTCTCACTCTAGAGTTCCCTCGATTCCCACCACCTGGGGGCTAAATTCTCATAACAAAACTCAAAACTTCAAACCAAATTAGGGGTTTTTAGCTTGTCACTCTAAAATCCTCTAATTTTACTCCATTTTATAAAAAATATCTTCAAATATTACGTTCAATTATATGGACTACAGTTATCACCCATATAATTTCATGTGATTCTTACTAACTTTTATGAGATAATACCGCATTGGATCTTACATAATCTCAAGAAATTTTACAACTTAACATGCCCAATTAAGAAGTTAACAAAGTTTTTAGAATCAATCTTTACAAATTCTTCCAACTTTTAAACACTTATACTTTCCACAACAATTCTCTTTAAATTAATTACTTCTCCATTTAAGAAAGAAAAAGATAAAGTAAACTACTCAGAATGCTTTGAGATAATATAAAAACACATTGATTTGAAATTTAAAACAACGATAAAAAAAATAATAAATGAAAACAAGTATTAATAAAGTAAACAAAATTAAACACTTATTCGAAAATCCTCTCCACAAGACTAAGGAAGTCCCTCTAAAACTTTGACTCTTCGCTAAAATACTTCTCAGAGCAAGTCTCCCAACTCCGTTGACTCAGAATACAGACTTCAGACTTCAAAAAAAACTAATCTAAAAGAAAGAAAAGAAGTGGGAAGAAGAACACTTCACTCCGACCCTTTTCTCCTTTCTACTCTCTACTCTTATTCTAAATAAAAACTTTTAGAATGCAGTGTAAGAACAATGGAAGTACTCTTCAAAATGCAGTGAAAGAGTCTCCTCAAATTACTCTGCTAAATCTTTTCTAAGATCTCTTTAAATAGTAAACCAAAAGGTGTCTTGTTGTCTCTTCAAAATGTGTCCAGATTCGATGTATCTACCAAGTAACGCACCCCTTCATTCAAACTTTCCGCCCAAAGGAAGTTAAGGACGTTACCACCAAAAGTGGCATCCCATCCCATTTGAAATTGGCCTCAAATCCATTTGAATCTCAATTTTTAACTATGGCGGCTAAGCGCCGGCCCAGCGGCGCTTAGCCGCTAGTGCCAAATTTTGATTTTTCATTTTTTTTGCTCCAAATTTGATCCAATTTTGCTCCTTTCATCATGACCATCCATTTTCATCATACCTAAAAGAAAAACACAAAATACCTTCCATTAAAGTGCAATATCATTAAAAATAGGCATGAAAATGTGCATAAAAATACTATATATTTTAGGTGTATCAAAATTCCCTAAACTTAAAATGTTACTTGTCCTAAAGTGACAGTTAATCTCATAGAACATTTTAGCATGCAAATTATGTAATGAGTTTCTTCATAAGATAACAAAATTTTGTTCTAGAAATGGAATAGTCCAATTTAGAAAAAATTTCAGTAATTAAAACCAACTTAAAGTTTAGAAAGTTCTTAGGTAAAAGAAAATGATAAATATAAGTCTCTATCTATTTCAGAAATATTTGTAGATTTTTCAAAATATAGAATTCAAACATTTATTTTTATCACTTAAAAAACTTTATTTGAAAAATAATTTTACTTACTATATTACAACTTTAAGCTTTAGATTTTCTTTGAACTTATATCTTAAACTTAAGGTATGAAACCAATTTTCGATTAGGCCCTTAAATCCTCAAGCTTCTCCTCCCTTTTCATATACTATATTTTTCACTTCTTTTTTTTTTTATAAGGCAATGATTACTATATCTGTATAGACCTTTAATGATTTTGAATTCCATCCTTCCATTTAAAATAAAGATCAGATATACATCTTTCACTTAAAAATCATAATAATAGTATCTGAAAATTACTCTTCAATAAAAGAAATTTAAGCATTGAAGAATAAAAGTCAAATCCTCTATTTATCCAAAATACAAAACTTCTTACTAAAAATAGTTTAATTTTATTTAACACCTCTTCATTAAGAAAATTTTAACTTTAAGTTTTTCATTATTACTATAAATTTTAACAAAATTCTTTTATTCATTTCTATATTCAAAATTTTGTTCCCCTAATATAACTTCATGTAAATAATTGTTCTCAATTAAAAATAAGATTTATTTTTAAATGTACTTGAGAATCAAATAAAATTTTAGGTTTTTGAAAATCATTGTTTTTAAAATACCCCCCAAACTTTAAATTTTTAATTAAGATAAAACATTTAAGCATAAGAAATGATACATGGGTGAGAAATAAAAACTGACATATCATGCTTGCAGAAATTTTTAATATCCTAATATGGAAGTATAACAATTTAAATACAGGAGTAAAATGAAATCAAATTTAGTTTTTCAAAACATTTTTCTTCTTTTTTTATAATAATAAGAAAAGTAAAAATTTCGAAGACTTCTACAAGTAGTGGAGGTTTTCAAAGCAAATACATACCAACTAAAATAACACACTGATACAGATAACAGATGATAGTGGAATTTGAAGAATTTTAAACATGTAGTTTTCCTAAGTAGAAGTTTCTAATAGTGGTTTATAACTTCCTAACAGTTTTTGAAATTAAAAACACATACTACTAAAAACTCTGACATAACATACACATAAAAACATTTACTATTACACACACAACAACATATAAATCAATAATAAAACAACAGCAATACCTGAATATGCATAACAGATAAACAGTACAACTACAATCTGCATACTGTCAAGGTTCACATCACAACACAATCATCGAACAAAATACTAGATAAAGTACACAGTGACACAACACATCAATACAACAACTAAAACAAATAACATACCTCTACTCTTTATCCTCATCATCATCATCATCTTGCTCGTTCCAATCTCTGGATGGCACATAAGCTACATAGAATGGATGAGGTGGCATCTCAGCACTCTGATCTCCTCTAATCTGTCTATCCAAATATTGATGATAATCCGCCTCATATTCATCATGTTTTACAATATATCTCTCAACATTATCCAGCTTACCATCCATATCTCTCACATGCTCTCGAGTAAAACTCACTTTTTTCAAAATCTTTCTTAATAAACCAGTCTGTGAATCAGTAGATGAAGAACTACATGAAGTAGTAGCACAAGAAGCAGAGCAGCAGAAGCAGAAGCAGTAGAAGCCCTACCAAATCCTCCTCTCCAACCAAACTCTGAATGTACAGTGTAAACACCAACGTTTACACTAGTAATTAGTCTCAATGGCTGAAGTATCTCTTCCCAGGTTTCAAATTTCACTCCATATCTTTCACAAAGTGAATGAATCAAGGAAGGAAATCCCATACCTACATACGTGGTGGATCTAACACAGTTCAAAACATAATAAAAATTTATGCTTCCAATATCAATAGGCTTCCCATGCTGAATACAATGGTTCAACACAGCTCTTTCTCTCGTCACTTCACTGGTATGACTTGAAGGTAACAACTTAGATGAGATAAAATAATGCCATGCCTTAGAAATGGCATTTAATTTGGAAGCAGGAAAGTTCACTCTTCTATCATTTGTAATTTTCCATAATCCTCTTCCATCTGTTAGAAACTCTATAATCTCATCTAATTCTCCTTCCGAAGGATGATAGTTAGAATAAAAATAGAACATGTCAGGAGGTAGTCCATAAAAGGTATTGATTGCACCCGAAGAAAAGTTTACTTCATGCCACCTAACCATCACCTGATTTTCCTATGTAGCAGGTAAATTTGCATAAAATTCTCTTACCACAGAAACAACAGCCACAACGGAGAAGCAACAATAATTCTGCCAATTTCTTCTTGTAATCATATCTTTAATCACCTCTCCTGGCTTACTAAACACTCGCTCAGGAATCAACTTACGTGATTGCAATGCATCGACGTATCGTTCCTCAGCCATCAAACTAACAAATTTGTCAAAATCAAACTTCGTCTTTACTTGTGCATGCTTTGACTTTGGAGCCATCTCTAAAAATTCATGAAAAATTCACCATAAATTCCAAAATCAAAATAAACTTGCTAAATTATCTTCCAAAAGATGTGCTCTTACCTCATGGAATCCAAATCTAACAATTTTTGTTGAGATCGGCTCTTAAATGATCCACAATATGATACCCTAGGCTCCTCTTTCGCGGAAAAGCAATGGTTGAAGACGATGGGGCGGTTAAAAATGACAATTTTTGGGTTTTTAACTTTCGGGAATCAATTTTCACGAACTGGCGCCTAAGCGCGAACTATTGGCGCTTAGCCGTGAAATCTGGCGCGTAAGCACCGGCACTTTAGCGCTTAGCCGCCAATACCCAAATTTTTATAATTAATGTATATGCACTAAATCATCTTCTTCAATTCATTTGTTCTTCACAAACATTGCCTTATCTATTTCTTCCACATACCTTGAATGATTGAATTGCATCTTGAGTTGCCATCCCATGTGATCCAGATGTAAAGTAATATCATTGATCTTTGCTTCCATTGAAGTCACTTGAGCTTCAATTTTTGCAATCATCTCTGCAATACCTTGAATGTTAACAGCTAGATATCCATTAAGTAACTCCTTAGCACTATCAATAATGAACTTACTTTTATCAGAATCTTGCTTTTTCTTCATCTCATTCTCCCAAGAAGACATGGTGCTCAAAATTCTCTTCTTAGACTTCAGAAATGAAAATAAGACTTGGGGCAAGTGTTTTCCTTAAGGTAGGATCTTTTTATAGATTTGGGAGATGCTAGAATATTCTCCAACACGTTTAGAATCTTATAAATAACTCCCACAACTTCTCCCCCACGATGTAGGCTCCAAATTCACATTTTTCACATTTTTTATAACTATGGCGCCTAAGCGCCAACTAGCCGGCGCTTAGTCGCTAGTGCACAATTTAGCACAGGTCTACTAAGTGTCTAAATTCTCATTCTGATCTTTTCCAAATCATCAATTAAGGTTAAATAAACTCCACTTAAGTTTAAAAACTCTAAATTACTACCACTAAAAACATAAAAACAAATCAAACAAAGCAAACAAAACACACAAAACATACATAATGCAAACACATCGATAAATATGGGTTGCCTCCAACAAAGCGCTTATTTTAAAGTCTTCAGCCTAACATACCCAGAACTCATTATGAGTGACCCAACATTAAATTCTCATCAGATTTAGATTTATTGACTAAAAAATATGGTTTAAGTCTATGTCTGTTAACTTTAAATATTTTTCCAGTCTTAGGATCTTGAATATCTACAGCTCCATAAGAATAAACTTTTATCACAATGAATGGACGCATCCACCTGGACTTAAGTTTTCCATAAAATATTCTCAATCTAGCATTATACAGCAAAACTTGCTGTCCTGGTACAAGATTTTTGGTAAGAATCTTCTGATCATGCCATAACTTCATTTTTTCTTTATAAATCTTAGCATTTTCATAAGATTCATTCCTTATTTCTTCAAGCTCATTCAATTGCAATAATCTTTTTCAGTAAGCATCTTTCAAATTATAATTGAACTCTTTAATAGCCCAATAAGCCTTATGCTCAAGTTCAAAAGGTAAATGACAAGCTTTTTTAAAAATCAGCCTATATGGGGACATTCCTATAGATGTTCTGTAAGCAGTCCTATAAGCCCACAAAGCATAATCCAGTTTAATTGACCAATCCTTTCTATTTGGATTAACAGTTTTTCCAATATTCTTTTAATTTAACGATTATATAATTCAACCAAACCACTTGTCTGCAGATGATAAGCAGTAGCAATGCGATGATTAATATGATATTTCTTTGCTAACTTCCCAATAATCGCATTTCTAAAATGAATTCCTCCATCAGTTATGATTACTCTTGGTATTCCAAATCTGCAAAATATATTCTTTTCTAAAAACTTTACAACACTTTGAGCATCACATCGAGGTAAAGCAATAGCTTCAATTTATTTGGAAACATAGTCTACTGCTATCAAAATATAAATATTTCTGATAGATGGTGTAAATAGTCTCATAAAATCTAATCCCCAAACATCAAATATTTCAACTTCCAACATATAATTGAGGGGCATCTCATTTCTTCTAGAAATATTGCCTACACGCTGACATCTATCACAATTTTTAATATAAACATTCACATCCTTAAAAATTGTAGGCCAAGAAAATCCTGATTGTAATATTTTATATGCACTTTTATCACTTCCAAAATGTCCCTCATAATCAGAATCATGACATTTTTGAAAAATTTCATAAGTCTCTTCCAAAGGTACACATCTTCGAATTATATGATCATTTCCTTGTTTATATAAAAGTGGGTCATCCCAAAAATAAGTCTTAGCATCAGACAAAAATTTCTTTTTTTCATGATATGTCAAACCATAGGGTATAATATTACTAACAATAAAGTTTACTATGTCTGCATACCACGAAACACTCCATTCTTTAACGGTGAACAGTTTTTCATCAGGAAAATGTTCATTAATTTCATTAATATCACAGAAAGATTTTTCAATTTCAAGCCTGGACAAATGATCAGCAATTTGATTATCAGAACCCTTCCTATCTATTATCTCAAAATCAAATTCTTGCAAAAGAAGAATCCATCTTATAAGTCTCGATTTTGCATCATTTTTTTTCATTAAGTATTTGATAGCAGAATGATCAGTACGCACAACACATTTAGTTCCAATTAAATATGATCAAAATTTATCAAAGGAAAATACTATAGCCAATAACTCTTTCTCAGTAGTGGTATAATTAATTTGAGCTTCATTAAGAGTTTTACTAGCATAATAAATTACTTTGAAAATTTTATCATATTTTTGACCCAAAACAGCACCAATAGCATAATCACTAGCATCACACATTAATTTAAAATGTTTTTCCCAATTTACTAAAATTATTACAAGTGCAGTAATTAATTTTTCTTTTAATGTTTCAAAGGCTTTATGGCAGTCATCATCAAATTAAAAATTGCATCCTTTTCTAGTGTACGACATCAAGGTTTTGTAATATTTGAAAAATCTTTGATGTAATGCCTGTAGAATCCAACATGTCCTAAAAAACTTCTAATTCCCCTTACATTGGTTGGGTAAGTTAAATTAGATATAACTTGTATTTTTGCAGGATCTACCTCCAAACCTTTTTCTGAAATCCGATATCCCAAAAACAATTCCTCCTACTACCATAAATTGACATTTTCCCAATTATGGACCAAATTAGTTTCTTCACAGCATTTTAAAACTTTAGATAGATATTCTAAACATGATTCAAATGAAATTCCAAACACTAAAAAGTCATCCATAAAAACATCAATCGCTTTTTCAATTAAATCACAAAAAATAGCCATCATACATCTCTGAAATGTAGCAGGGGCATTACATAAACCAAAGAGCATTCTTCTAAAAGCAAACATACCATAAGGACTTTGTGGGCATATTTTTAGGTCATGTGTTTTATTTTGAAAAGGGGTCGCCTACAGAAATTGTCGGCGAATTTTTAATTTAATTTAAATAAATAATTTGAAAAGTAGTATTTTATTTTTGAAAATAATTCTAAATTTGAAAATTTTAAGATATGAAATCAAGCTGATCTCACATCCCGAATAGTTTATATAAACGAGCGCCGCACCACAAACCGTGTATCTATCCCGAAGAATAGACACACCGCTTGATAATGGGGCTCGATTAAATAAACTAGAAAGGTTTGTGACATCTGTTTGGTCCGCGAACCAATTTTATAAGCCGACAAATTCCTCGCTTAATATGAAAACATTAAACAGGGTTTATATTACACAGGTTCTTTAAAATTCCCTATAAGGGCAAGCCCCTATAGTTAATTACATCTTAAGTGACGGGAATCACCTAAGAAAACTCTCGATAATAATCAATAATTCTGCTCTCAAGAATTTCAAAGTTTAAGTTTTCAAAGAATTGAATTTTGGAAATCTCAATAGGGAATGTATCAAGTTTGGAACATTTTATTTTGGGAATTCAAAGGAAGAAAAGTAGGAGAAATTATGGATTCGAAGTGAACTTCAATAATTTCCCGACTACCCTATTGTTTGGCTTGGATTTAGGAAAGTCCTAATGTTTATTTAATGTTTCAATCTTGCCAATTTTAGTTAATTAGGGCTTATATTTATATGATAGAATCATACAAATTGCCTGTAAGATATGAGGGTTTATGTCGTATCGGACGACTACCTCGGAATCCTAAGACCGGTTAGGGCTTAATTTGCAATGCAAATGCCTAACAAAGAGTTGAGGATTTATGTTGCACTAGGCAAACTACCTCGAAGTCCTATGGCTTTGTTGTTTAATTCTAGGAAAGTTTTGCTGGAGTAGATTCAAGTTTCTGTCGACGACGATGGCCGTGCTCGCCCACCATGCTCCGAGCTCCTTGTTGTTGCGGAGGTTTAGTTTTAGAAATCATAAATCAGGGGATGAGAAAAGTATTTTGGTTTAGAGGAGTCTTAATTTCCAAGTGTTTTGTGTTTTAATTAAAACAAATCTTAAAGTTGATTATAACAACACCGGTTAAGATCCCACGGTTCCATCCTTCCGGCATCATTATTTTTTATCGGATTCACTTAGTCCAGATGAATTTGCTAAACTCAACTGAATGAGTTCCACACTTTCATTTAGACCGTGGGAAATCCCGTTAGCAACACGTAGGTTACATCATCCGAGGTATTCCCGATCATCCAACAGGACGTTTTAATTTAGTTGTAATTGCAGTTTTGTGTTCTGTTTGTGATTAAATTTTGAGTTGTCTTATATTTTGAAATGTTGTGGAGGTGAATTTTATCTTGTAGTGTCTTTTAATTTAATTATGGGTTTTCAGTTTTGGTTTCTGTCCTAAAGGTGTCGGTTTTCATGCAACTGTTGTTTTATCATGCAAGAAAAATAAGTGCGATGCGATTAAATAAATTACAATAAAATAAATTGCAATAAAATAAAAGCGTACCTGGAGGGTCTTCCCGTCATCCCAAGCTGCACTTAAAATATAATTTAGAGCATTTAAGCATTCATAGCAATTTCCTAGGTAAAGCTAAGGGAAAGGGTTATGGTTTTCTACCAAGTTCCTAATCCTATAGCTAGTCATTTCCTATGACGTCTAGGTTCCTTGTGTTTTTGGTTTGAGGACGATTTTCTTCATCAAAGAAT
The DNA here is from genome assembly GCA_022702705.1 of Papilionanthe hookeriana x Papilionanthe teres. Lineage (NCBI taxonomy): Eukaryota > Viridiplantae > Streptophyta > Magnoliopsida > Asparagales > Orchidaceae > Papilionanthe > Papilionanthe hookeriana x Papilionanthe teres. The sequence goes on from CM040423.1 coordinate 84,287,403, forward strand.
AACTAAGTTCAATTGTTCTTATAAATATCCTATCATATTGAGGAAGTGCTTAAGAAGAATCTTAAACATCTTTTCAATATTTCTAGGATTGTTTTAAGTCCAAGAGAATTTAATTATGTAAATGAATCGATCATCCGAGGTTTTCAAGTTTTGTTAACTTGCTCAGTGAACTAGGACATTTGAATGTCCTATAAGTGAAGTAACATTTCATTTAATATTCTGTTTAGGAGTTATAATAACTAAAGCTCCTAGGGCAAAATGATATTCAATGATTTGTGATTCAAATTTAAGTTCAAATTAATGATTTAAGTTTGGAATAGTGTTCAAGTTATTTTAGATTTATTTTTGAGTTCTTTATGTCTTAGGTGATGTTATTTAATTCGACTTAATTCAATTTAATTTTAGTTTAATTTAATTCAATTTAATTCAATTTAGTTTGATTTGATTTAATTTTAATTTAATTTTATTTAATTTGATTTAATTTTTAATTTAATTTAATTTAATTTAATTTAATTTAATTTAGTTTAATTTTATTTAATTTAATTTAATTTATTTATTTAATTTAGTTTAATTTATTTAATTTAATTTAATTAATTTATTTAATTTTATTTAATTTAATTTAATTTTAATTTAACTTTTTAATCTTAATTTAATTTAATTTAATTTTAATTTAATTTACTTAATTTAATTTAATTTTTAATTTGATTTAATTTAATTTTAATTGAAATTTTTGAAAGAGTTTAATGATTTAATTTTAGTTTAATGATTAAGTCTTTTAATATTTTAAATTTGAGTTATCATTTTAATTAAGAGTTGAATATTAATGAGATGATTAAATTTAGGGATCTTTTAAATTAAAGAATAAATCTCTTCCTAATAATATCCCTATTTTAATAATTCCAATTTTATTATTCTCCCAAATTTAATCAATTATTTAATTAAGGTTTAATCATTTTAAATTGCTTAATGGGTTTCTACCCTTTAATTATTAAATTTCAATCATCCAAATCAGGTTAGAATCAAATATTTTACTTGTTAATTTTTTATATTAAACCTAAAGTTTTAATTAAGGGTTAAAATTTTAATTACCATCTTGCCTCTTTAAGCTCAATAATTTTATAACTCACTAAATTGAACTCAAATGAACTTGAAATTTTTATGTGACTTCACTCATATGTCAATAAAGACATGAGAGGAGAAAATGTGATTTTTCTATATTTAATTTATTTATATAATTATTTTTAGTAGAAAATAGAGATTTTCAAGGAAAATTTGATAACATGACCAAGGGAAAGTTTCTGTCCTTAAGAAAATTAGGGGACATTCCTAATGACCAGAGGACCACTTGGACCAAATTTTGTAATTTTTTGAATTATATTTTATTTATTAGAATTATTTTAAGTTCTGGAGTATTAATTAATTTAAAAATAAAATAAATGTTGAAAAATGAATTTTATAATTTTTAAAATTCTCTCTGATATCAAGGATTCCAGAGAACCAAATTTTACAATTTTCTGATTTTTCTTTGATTTATTATAATTATTTTGGTGAAAATGCTAGAAAATACATTTTTTTAATTTTAAAATTACCCTAGAGTTTTAAAAATTAATATCTCACCAAATAGACCTAAGAAAAATATGGGGTTTGTTCCTAAGTGATTATAATTCAAAATGTGACATTTTGGTGAATTTTATTATTTTTGTGATTTTTATTATTTTTTAATTATTAAAAATATTAAAATGATATTAAAAATCAAATTTTTTAGAAAATTGAAATTTTAATTTTCTTAAATTCCCTTGATATCAGAGAGGCTCCAAAACTAATTTGGTAAATTTTTGAAAGGTATTTTGAAAGTTATGAATTTTTAAAGTTTAAAATGACTAAGTGGCTTAATCAATCCAATTAGTGGGGCTAACCAAGTCCAATTGACCTCAAATTTTTATGGTGGGTTCCTCTGATCCTAAAGGTCAGTGGAGAATTGATTTCAAGTCAATTTGATGTATGGTTAGCTCTAATTAATTAGGGGTCTATTTTGGATGTTTAAGCCAATTAGGGTTATCTTAAGTGAATTAACCCAAGTCCTATTTTTCCTAGGGTTCTCTGGTCATAAGGAACATCACCAAATTTTCCTAGAATTTATTTCACAACATGCTATTTATTGGAATTAAAATACTCTAAACAGTGACATGAATTTGAAAAATCAATAACTCTTCATAGGGATGGCCTCTGACTTTGGAAAATTCATGGAATGTTCCCAAATTCAGAGGCTTCAAAAGCCCTATGGTCTCATGCTATGGTGAATTGTATGAATGCATGGAGAATTAAAACAATGCAGGGAGTAAATAATTAATTAAAAATAAAATACTGAACAAAATTAATTAATTTCTTTTCCACATTATTCTCCTCTATTCACTGAGCAAGAGGGTATTTTTATTTTATTTTTCTGATTTTCCTACACAAAGTTATGAATTTTTGAAGTTTAGAGAATTAAATAAATAGAAAATACCCCTAATTTTCTACTTATCCACGCGGCGCCAGCGAAACATCGGCAGCTCCGAGTGCCGCGTGGCGCGCTCCCATTCGACGCCGCCATCCGCGTCGGCGCTCCCGGGACCCGGCCGTATCGCTCCGTCCTCCGATCCGACGCGATCCCGGCCGTCCGTCCGCGCGTGTATTAAATGGACGGCATCCGTTCATCGTCCCCAAGTGTCCTCACCCGAGAGCCGTCCACACTAAATCCTTAATATCTCACTCGATACTCAATGGATTTTCATGTTCTTATGCTCTATGGATTCGTCTTGAAGAGACGAACACATCTATACGGTTATCATGCATTGAAATTAAGGCATTTGAAATGGAGAATCTCCAGAAGCTCGGGATGAAGAATTAGTTCATACCTTTGCTCAGAGAAGTGTGGCTTCGATCTGAGAGTTGTTGAACCTTCGATTGGATCCCAGCAAGCTCCAGATGAAGTCTCCTGGTCTGGTGAATCGTCTAGATGTGATTTCGACCAAGCCCGATCACAAAGCTTGGAGGCTGGAGCAACTCGGGTGGCTCGGAGATGGGGCTTTTGCTGGTGGACACCTTCCTTGGTCCGGTGAAGGTGTAGAACCAATCAATTTGGGGATTGCCTCACCTGTGGAGAAGTGTCCTGGTTTTGGGTGGAATTTCAACTCCGAAATTGAGCTCACGAGAGAAGAAATGGCAGGGGGATCTCACCTGGGGATCAAGTGCTCGTGTGTGGGGAGGAGTCCGGAACAATTTTGGCGAGTTTCGATGAAGGTCCGGTTCAGCACTTCTCTTGGCCGTGAGGGTGAGGGGTTTAAATCAGGAGAGGTTGGAGGGCCTCCCAGGGGGAGTTGAGGGCTGGGATCAGCTGCTCTTGGCATGTGAAGAACAGCCATGGTGACCACTAGGCATGGGGCAGCTCAGCAAGGGAGAATTCCAAAGTTTGGCTCCTCCCAAGGTCTCGGCCATGGTGTTTTCCGGCGACCCAGGCGGCTGGCCGGCAGGCATGGGTCACCCTCAAGTCCAGGTGGGTCGGGGTTAGAGGTTTGTGCAATCAATTGGCCATTGCCATGTGTAAAGTGGCTGAATTAAAATGGAATGGGGGAGGGGTCATTTTGGCTTGGTTTGGGTCAACCCACCATTTTGGGCTTGGTGCACCCTTCCAAGCTCGATTTTGAGCTGAGGGAATCATTTAGGTCAGCTTAGAAGGAGTGGTGAAGTCTCCATCCATGATGAGGTGGCTAAACATGGTTTAGTGTGTGACATGATTAAGGTAAAAAGGGTTAAAGGAGGTTTAAGAAAGAACCCCCTCTTCTTGCCATAAATGGACTAATGACAAGTCAAAGCCCTCATGGCTTCATGTGGCTTGAGAATGGCTTGTTCATGGCTCCATTTGGCTTGGGAAAAGGTTGATTTGTTTCATGAAAAGGGTTTTAGAAATTTTTTGTCATTTAGGGGGTAATTTGGCATGAGGCTTAATTTGGAATTATTTGATGATGTGATTAGAACTTAGGGAATGGCTTTGATTAAATGGATGGCAAATGGAAATGTCATGTGGGCTTTAAGGCCAATTTTGGGCCTTTGGATGTGGTAAAGGATGGGCTTTTAAAATGGTTTAGGAAAGTGGGCTTTTGAATTTTAAAATGGATTTTGGGATGAAATTTTGGTAAAGGCTTGGGCCAAATAATTGTTGAGTTTGGTTTAGGGATGTGTCATGAGAGGTTTGAAACAAATTTGAGGTGATTTGGGTTTGAATTGGGTTGGATATGGGCCTTTTTGGTAAAGAGGCTAAGGTGGGCCAAAATGGGCTACCATGGGCCAAAGTTGGGCTAGAGTTGAAATTGATGTAAAATTAATGTTGGGAAATGTTTATGGGGGTGTTTCAAATAGGTTTTGGCTTTGGTTAGGTTTTGATTTTGGGATTTGGGCTCATTTGGGCTAGGTTTAGGTTTAGGTCAAAATTGGGCTTTTGATTTTGGGTTGAATTTGAGTGGGGTTTGGGTCTAAATTTTGGGCAAATCATGTTAGTGTTTTGTTTATGGGGATGTCAAGGAGGGTTTAGAAAAGATTTGGGGTTAATTGGAATTGAATTGGGTGAGTTTGGGTTAGGTTTGGGTCATAGGTCCAAATTGGGCTTTAAGGCCAAAAGTGAAATTAGATCCCAATGCCAATCAAATTGGGCTTGGATTTGGTCTAGATTGGTGTTGGGGATGTTGAATTGAAGTTTAGAATTGAATTGGACCAGAATTTAGGTCAATTGGGTAGGTTAGGTTTGACATTGGGTTTACTTTGGGTTAAAATGGGTGAAATTGGGGGTTTTGATAAAAGTGGGGTAAATTGACAAAATTGGCCCATGGTGTAGTTGAACAAAATGAAATTGGGAATATTTGGGATTTTCTGGAATTTTCTGGGAATTTTCTGAATTTTTGGATTTTTTGGCTAAGAGGGGTATTTTGGGTATTTGAAGGGTATTGGGAGGTATTTTTAGAATTTTTGGTATTTTTGGTTATGGATGATCAGTTTGAGTGATGTGGAAATGTTTGGGAATGATTTTGGAGAATTTTGGGTGATTTGGAAATTTTTGAGAAATTTGGGCTATTCAGGGCTTTGGGTAGGTTAAGCGGGTGTAGGGTCCCGGGGGTCAAAAATTGAAAATTTGGAAAATTGAAGATTGGGTGAATATAAGTGGAATAAAATCATTTTGGTTGAGCCATGAAGCCATATCAAGCCCACATGAGCCATGAAGGGACTCATTTGAGGCATCCGCTATGTTGTTCCTAACCCTCTTAGCCAAGGGCTTAGGGGTTAAGGATCATCCATGTGAATCACCTACATGAGTCAAGAGGTCAAGTTGGGTATGGGTGTGTTTTTAGGAAGTGTGTGAAAATGTAGTGTGTAGGTGTAGTGTGTGTGCAAGTCAACCCTTCACCAGACCAGGCCACCCAGGGCAGTCCTAAGGCCAAAGAGTCCTATAGGAACTCATCCTTTAAACTTCCACATTTGATTTCAACCCTCTAGGTGATTAGGGGTCTATAGTCAAGTTTGTGGAGTTTGCAGGGAGTTTAGAAGTGGTTTGAATTTCTAAAATGTGGGTCCCAATTCTAATCCTCTAAGATAGTCAAAGGAAAAGCCTAAGGCTAGATCCTAAGTACTAAAGAGAAGAAGAGAAGACCTCATCAAAATTGAGGTCAACAAATGGACCCCCAATAGGTGTGGTGAGCTGACGGAGCACACCGCACGTATTGGTGTTGACCGAAGCGATCAACAAAACCAACACGGATGTCCAAGTAACAAACTTAGGACGAAATAGAAGAGCTTCACTGGGGAGTGTCAAGTATATCTCCGGAACTCGGAGATCCTCGAACTCTCGCTGGGGAAAGGAAAAGGAGGTGAATCCCAAATCACATGATTTAGGAGAATTTCAATTTAGATTTTATTTTGTTTCATGTTTAAGTCATGATGTGTGAGTTTAGATTTCAATTTGGAGTTTTAATTTAGATTGAAGTTTGTCAAGATTAATTTTGAAGGGGTTTGATTTGAATTGAAAATTGGAATTTTGAGGTTTTAGATGTAACATCTTCAACCTCGAAAGAAAATCGAATCGATTGGATTGGATCATTACAATGAGAAAAGATCGTAGAGTAATGCGGTATTGGATGTAAAATCCTTAACCTCAAGAGTTTGATTTTGATTTGATGTATTTCATTGCGATAGGGAAAAGATCCTAAAGCAATGCAGTCTCGGATGTAAAATCCTCGACCCAAAAGTTTGAATTTGATGTATTTCATTGCAATAGGGAAAGAATCCTAAAGCAATGCAGTCTTGGATGTAAAATCCTCAACCCCAAAAGTTTGAATTTGATGTATTTCAGTGCAATAGGGAAAGAATCCTAAAGCAGTGCGGTATCGGATGTAAAATCCTCAACCTCAAAAAGTTGATTTTGATGTATTTCAGTGCCATAGGGAAGAATCCTAAAGCAGTGCAGTCTTGGATGTAAAATCCTCGACCCAAAGGTTTGAATTTGATGTATTTCAGTGCAATAGGAAGAGAATCCTAAAGCAGTGCAGTCTTGGATGTAAAATCCTCGACCCAAAAGTTTGAATTTGATGTATTTCAGTGCAATAGGAAGAGAATCCTAAAGCAGTGCAGTCTTGGATGTAAAAATCCTCGACCCAAAAGTTTGAATTTGATGTATTTCAGTGCAATAGGAAGAGAATCCTAAAGCAGTGCAGTCTTGGATGTAAAATCCTCGACCCAAAAGTTTGAATTTGATGTATTTCAGTGCAATAGGGAAAGAATCCTAAAGCAGTGCGGTATCGGATGTAAAATCCTCGACCCAAAGGTTTGAATTTGATGTATTTCAGTGCAATAGGAAGAGAATCCTAAAGCAGTGCAGTCTTGGATGTAAAATCCTCGACCCAAAAGTTTGAATTTGATGTATTTCAGTGCAATAGGAAGAGAATCCTAAACAAGGTGCAGTCTTGGATATAAAATCCTCGACCCAAAAGTTTGAATTTGATGTATTTCAGTGCAATAGGGAAAGAATCCTAAAGCAGTGCGGTATCGGATGTATAATCCTCAACCTCAAAAAGTTGATTTTGATGTATTTCAGTGCAATAGGGAAAGAATCCTAAAGCAGTGCGGTATCGGATGTAAAATCCTCGACCCAAAGGTTTGAATTTGATGTATTTCAGTGCAATAGGAAGAGAATCCTAAAGCAGTGCAGTCTTGGATGTAAAATCCTCGACCCAAAAGTTTGAATTTGATGTATTTCAGTGCAATAGGAAGAGAATCCTAAAGCAGTGCAGTCTTGGATATAAAATCCTCGACCCAAAAGTTTGAATTTGATGTATTTCAGTGCAATAGGGAAAGAATCCTAAACCAGTGCAGTCTTGGATGTAAAATCCTCGACCCAAAAGTTTGAATTTGATGTATTTCAGTGCAATAGGGAAAGAATCCTAAAGCGATACGAGTCTTGGATGTAAAATCCTCGACCCAAAAGTTTGAATTTGATGTATTTCAAGTGCAATAGGGAAAGAATCCTAAAGCAATGCAGTCTTGGATGTAAAATCCTCGACCTAAAAGTTTGAATTTGATGTATTTCGAAGTGCAATAGGAAAGAATCCTAAAGCAGTGCAGTCTTGGATGTAAAATCCTCGACCCAAAAGTTTGAATTTGAATTTTTTTTTTTTTTTTGGTAATTGATTTTGCAAAGATTTGTAGTGTTGATTTGAAGAGTGTGGAATTTTGGTTTTTTTTGAGAATTTCATGAAAGTTGTAAAAGACTTTCGTGGAATGAAATAGATTAGGAGAGAATACGTAGATGTCACATATCCCATTCAAAAGAGTTGATCGGAAGTTGCTGGTTTGGATTGGATATAATTCCTCGCCATCAGATTCGATCCGTGTCAATGGAATCAACCGCTTCCATCCCAGACAAGGGAGAGAACAGAACGGATTGGATTTCAGATTTGGGAGATTGAATTTGAATTTTCGATTGAGATTTGATTTAAGATCTGGAAGATCAAATTTGAGATTTGATAGAGATTTGGAATCTGGAAAGATTGAACTTGAATTTGATTGAGATTTGGAATCTGGAAAGATTGAATTTGAAATTTGGAAGGATGAGTTTGAACTTGATTGAAATTTGATTTAAGATTTGATTTGAAATTTGGAAGATCACATTTGAAATTTGATCGAGATTGGATTCGAAATCTGATTGAGAATTTGATTTAACATTTATGTTGATTTTGTTTATCTTTTAATGATTCAAATTTTATTTTATCGTTTATTTAATGTTCATGTGAATTTGGTGTTTGTCATTTTTAGATTTTTTTTTTAGAAAGTTTTCTTTTATCTTTTTTTTTATTTCTTTTCTGTTCTTTGTTCGAAGTTCATTTAACTTTAATGGCGTTTCCCAATCAATTTGCACAAAAGAGGTGAAGGCCAAAAATGTGACATGGTCACTTTCATTCCAATCATGCAGAAGATACATCATACATCTTGATCTGGAATATATTTCATACAATCCATGTAGACTCAAAACGGACTATGTATGATCTTTGTTGATTCATCCAAAGAAGCATCTGTCACAAATCCATGTCTGAATAGTGGGGTACATGGTCAATAACATCACCTTCCAAGCCATCCTTGGCAAGGATGCCGTATGGATGTACATTGGAGGTGTGATATTTTCCATGTAACTCACGACTCATAAGGTCGGAGGCTCTCTAGCTCCGGGTCCGGCTGGAAATGGTAAGGTGTCTTCCCGTCATCCATTCTCCCGAAAGTAACCGAGATCCGCTTCACCGGTACTCCCGGTATGCAATGCTTAGCGATATCTCGCTCCGTTGCCCTTCGGCATCATGACGGAACCTACCGGTAAAGGTATCTTCACCGGCCCTCGGAACTCACCTGGGCCTGCTATCCGGAGGTCGCATCCGAACATGATGTTACACTCGCTCAGAAAGAGATCGTGCGAAAGGTCCGACAAAGTCGTGGTGATCTATGTGTGGGGGTATACAATACCCCGTTTGTAGATGTTGATGATGCAGCTATTGGGTATGCAATCTGCCGCGTACCCTCCATGTTATCAATCTCTTTACCATTCTCTTGATGACCGATGGCATCGGATCCACTTGCCCATGACGGAGTATTCCCGTGGGTTTCCCTTCTGTCTTCCTCAAAGTTGTAACAGCATCCACATTGTATTGTGATTCTTCCTTTCCCTGGCATCCATCTCCGGGGTTCTGAGTATGTATTTTCCCTTAGGCGGCCCGCTCGGCCCATTCTTTTTAAATCCCGGATGCAATCCACGATTTGCTCGTTGTTCATACTCTGAGAATACGTCCGTATGTAGCTCGAGGCCCTCTAGTATATTGATTCTTCTGCCTCTAATTCTTTCGAAGTATTCAAAGGTTTTCTTTTCAACATTCCGCATTCTCTCCAGCTCGTATTCCGGAATGATCTGCGGATGGCAAGGCTCGGTGACATATTGTGGGATATACGGTTCAATTCCTTCACGTTCTCCCGCATACCTCGGCTCCTCGGGGATGATGCTCGTCGGGACATCCCCCGGGTTGCTTCCGCAACAAGGTCATGCACTACCGGTGGTTCTATCCGGTGGCGTGGTAGCCTTCTTTCTTCCGATCTTCTCGGGGATTTCCCCGGTTCTTTTCGTCATCCTAGGAGCCGGCCTCCTTTCTTCCGGTTCCCGGTGAACCGGTGTCCTTGAAGTGTATGCACTGACATTAGCAACTGTCTCGTCGCGCTGGTCCGCAGCTAGTTTTGTTAACATCTTACGGATACGGCGATTCTTATTTCTCCGTTGCGTTGCTGTGAGAGTAGCTCTCCGAGCTTCTTGAATTTCTGTGGGCGCGGCGCTGACAAGCTCGCCCTCTCGCCGTAGCGACTAGCGACTTCATTTTCTTATCTTCTTCAATACTTGTCTTTCTTTTCTTGTTGCTAGATTGGTGGCTTGGGCCACCCACTTTCATCACTGTATGTCCGGGCAATTCTTCTCGGTCAACCGGGACCCAGTCACTTTCCTCGTACTGTAGGCTCCGCTGGTGCGAAATCCGAGTCAATCTCGATTACCGCTCCATCTTTCACCCTCTTTTCATCGAGTGCAAGGCTTACGCCATTCTTAAAGTTCAAGACCAACCGCCCGTTCGACATTTCCCTGCGAAAAGACAAGGAAAAGGATCAGGGGCTGTACTAAGAACAAGAACATTAAGAAAATGTTTATTAAAGACATTTTTTTATTCTTATATTTTTAAACTTAACAGGAATGAAGTGGGATAAGATCAGGAAAGAGATTTTGATTTGGAAAAGAAAACAAGGAAAAATTTATTATCAGGATTTTATTTATTTTAGCACATTTTATTATTTTTGGGTTCGGACCCAGTCATAAGTAATCACTTCACCCGTGCTTCTAGGGACGGAAAGTTCATTCCTTCGAAACATCAGGTAGCGTAATACTTTTTCAAGTATCGTCCATTGATCGGAAGCATATGTCGTTCTCCCTGGCAATTCACTAGCTGGTAGGAGCCTCCTGAGTAGACTGCCTCAACCACAAACGGTCCTTCCCAAGTGGGTTCAAATTTTCCTCCTATCTTGCGGTGTGCAAGAATAGGTCTTTTGAGAACGAGAACTAAATCACCACCTCGAAGGTTCTTGGGCGGACCCGGCTTGTCATGGGCTTGAACCATCTTAGCTTGGTATAGTTCTAAATTCCGTTGCGCCGCAAGTCTTTTCCCTTCCAGGCCCTCTAATTCTTCGAGTCGTAATTTGGCGTTTTCTTCATTGTGATTTTATTTGCAACCGCAATTCGAGTGAAGGAAGCCGAACCTCTAAAGGTAACACTCGCCTCGGACCCATACACCGCGAGCGTAAGGTGTAGCTTGCGTAGGAGTTCGAAGGTTGTCCGAGTAGGCCCATAAGGCTTCTAACAACTTCTCGTGCCAATTTCTCTTATTGTCGTCTAAAGTCTTCTTTAAAATTTGAACGAGAGTTTTATTAAAAGCCTCGACAAGGCCGTTTGCTTTTGGGTAGTAAATTGTTGAATACCGCCGGCCGATTCCGTGTCTCCCGACAAAATTGTTGATTTGTGTGCTTCGAATGCCGACCCATTATCCGAGATGATCCTCGCGCGGCACTCCGAAACGGTAAACAACTTGGTTCTTGAAAAATTGTAGTACGTGATGTGCTTTCACTTCTCTAAGTGGACTCGCCTCCGCCCACTTGGAAAAGTAATATGTAGCCGCAAGAATGAAGCGATGTCCTTTTGACGACGGTGGTTCTATTGGACCCACTATATACGTGCCCCAACATTCAAATGGCCACGATGCAATTGTCGGATGTAGCACATTTGGAGGTTGGTGTAGAACCACTCCGTGCACTTGGCACCGATGACGGCTCTTGGCGATTTTCATGCGATCGGTCATCATCGAGGGCCGGTAGTACCCTAGTCTTTTAATTTTCATTTTCATTTTCGGACCCGACCGGTGAGCGCCACGCAGTCCCGAGTGTATCTCCTTAACAATTTCACGGGCCTCGGACCCGCTTAGGCACCTTAGCCACATTTGATCGAAAGACCTTCTCGTATAATGTGTTGTTTATTAATGCGTAGGACAGAGTTCTTTTCTTGATCTGATGGGCTAACGACCTATCATCTGGCAGTTTTCCTGTTTGCAGGTAATCTATTAATGGATGTCGCCAATCTTCCGTGTTTTCTGTCACCGCTGCGACTGATCCTTTTTCCTTTTCTGATTTGTGTATCGTGTCTATGTCAAGCTGTGATAGGACCTGACGTCCGTGAATTGACACTTCCATTGATTCATCTTGCAAACAGGCAAATTCTTTTGCGAGACGGGCTAGCGCATCTGCTAAAGCATTTTCTTTTCTGGGAATTTTGTAGATTGTCACATTCGAAATTTGTTCCAACAATATGTATGGCATACCGGAAGTATTGTTCGAGTCTTGGCTTTAAAATTCTCGTATTGTCCGGCGATCCGTTGAATGATTAACTCGTGAATCCCCGTAGATGTTGATGTCCGTTATCCCCATTTGAATGGTTAATTCCGATCCCGTTATGAGGGCTTCGTATTCCGCTTCGTTGTTTGTACATGGTTCCGTCAAGTGGTAGGAGTATCTTAACATCCCCTCTCCGGTGTTATAAAGATTAGCCCGATTCCCGCCTTACCGGCACTATCACTTGCGATTCTTCGTCTTTGTGTGCTGAAGATGCTCCGTCGAAATACAATTCCCAACGTCGATCATCGTGGTCTTCTAGGTTCATTATTTGTTCATCCGGCAAGTCGTCATTGAGAGGCGATTCTGCCGGCAAAGGGTGTGCTGCGAGGAAGTCTGCTAAGGCTTGTCCCTTTACGGCGCGAAGAGGCACGAAAGTTATATCGAATTGCAACAATATCATTGACCATCTGGCAAGTCTGCCGGAAAGCGTTGGACGAGTCATCAAGTATTGCAATGGATTAAACATCGAGATTAGGTTGACCTTATGAGAAAGCATGTAATGCTCGAGCTTTTGAGCGGCGAAGATCGGGGCCAAACAATGCTTTTCAATTGCGGGATACCTTATTTCCGTCGGCGATGAACGACGGCTTAAGTAGTAAAGAGCATTTTCTTTACCCTCATCATTGACTCAGGCTAACGGGGCTCCGAGAGAGTCGTCTAAAGCCGCGGTATAAAGTATTAGTGGTCTACCCGAGGCCGGGGCTGCTAGGACGAGAGGTGTCATTAAATATTGTTTAATGTCCTCGAAGGCCCTCTGGCATTTCTCTTCCCAAATAAATTTGGCGTCCTTTTTAACTAGTGCCGAGAAAAGCTGACACCTACCTGAAAGGTTTGAGATAAAGCGTCGAAGATATGCCAACTTCCCTTGAAAAGATCGCAGTTGTTTTAAGGTTCTGGGAGGTGGCATTTCTAAGATGGCTTTAATCTTTTCCGGGTCAATTTCAATTCCACGATGTCGGACAACGAATCCTAAGAATTTCCCGGAGGTGACGCCGAAGGCGCATTTTAAGGGATTCATCTTAAGGTTAAATTGTCTTAATCGTTCGAAAACAATTCTCAAATCATACAAGTGGTTGTCCTTTACTTTGCTTTTGATGACCACATCGTCCACGTAGCATTCGACTTGATTATGGATGAGATCATCAAAAATTCTTGTCATTGCTCTTTGGTAGGTTGCTCCTGCGTTCTTCGGTCCGAATGGCATCACCGTGTAGCAATATACTCCGATCGGCGTTACGAATGCCGTAAGCTTTTCATCTTCTGGAGCCATTTTTATTTGGTTGTATCCCGAAGATCCATCCATGAATGAGAATATTTCATGTGTTGAAGCAATGTCGATCATTAATTCCGGGATTGGTAGAGGGAATTCATCTTTTGGACATGCCTTGTTTAAATCTCCGAAATCCACACAAATTCCGATCCGACCATTCTTCTTCTCGATCGGTACCACGTTGGCTAACCAAGTCGGGTATTGTTCTTCACGGACAAATTTAGCGTCTATTAGCTTCTTAACTTCAGCTATGACTTGTTGTTCGATTTCTAGCCGCATTCTTCTGGGACCTTGTCTGACTGGGACGGAAGTAGGGTCCACTCCTAGTTTATGGACTGCGACCTCTGGAGCTAATCCTGGCATCTCATCGTAGCTCCAAGCAAAACAGTCTTTAAATTCCATTAATAACTTGATTATTTCTTCTGAGTCTTCTTTATTGAGTAAGGAGCTAACAAAGGTAGGTCTAGGCTCTTTGCTAGTACCTAAGTTAACTTCCGTTAACTCATCTATTGTAGATTTGATTTCTTCTTCGAATTCGGTGGAGCGTCTCCAATTTGTAAATCTTCGAGTTCGTCCGTAGTTTCCATGCGGTTTTCATTAGATTCGCAAGTGACAACTAAGCAAAATTCGGTATCATCAGCCGATCCTACTCGTGCCGAATCCGAGACCATGTTTTGAGTTGGGTGGACGACCGGAGTTATTCCATAAATTTTCAAACCGTTGTGATTGACCTTTTGTCCACTCGTCGAGGTAAGAAACCACGTTGAATTAAATTTTGAACACGGGGAGAGTACCACTCAAAAGGCAATTCCATTAATTCGATGAAGTAGCATCTTCAAATTGTACATTACTTTCAGCTTTGGAGGAAGAAGCACCACGGTAGAATTTGATGGGCTTTGCACCATCGCTACGTACCTCTTTGACCTCCATACCCTCGATCTTATTAGCATGGATCGGGGTCAGGGTCATAGTATGTACATAGTGGTTAATCTTCTCGTACATTGATTTATATTCCTCGTTTCTTTCATCTTCGAGAGGGATTCTGAATTGTGGCTTCTTCTGACTTATTGTCTCTGCTTCTTGTTTGATTTCTTTTTCTTCTTCAGAACTATCTTCCCAATCGACATTAATGGTTGGTTTCCTCTGTCCAATCGTCCTAACGTCTCTACCACGACCTCGTCCCCGGCCTCGACCTCGGATGCGAGTTGTGGAGAAACCTTCACCATCTCGCCGTAAGGGAGTGGTGAGTGATCGTTGGACTAGAACTTCGGGTTCTTCGTTGTCCCGAACTTTCTTTGCTTCATTTGTTATGGTATCTCCGGAGAAGATCGTTTTCTTCGGTGGTGCATAATAAGTCGCATCCTCGTGGATTCCAATTTCATGTACGGAGAATGGTTGTAAGTCACCTTTGATGCACTCGTTCCCTCCATCGTAGTATTTGATGCACCGATGTAGAGATGATGGTACCATCCTCGTTTTCATGTATCCATGGTCGGCTCGATAGAGCGTTGAATGACGTTTCTGAATCAATTATGTGAAATTTCGCGGTTGTCTTTGCTAAGTCACCGGTCTTCATTAGCAGTGTTATTGAGCCGAGGGCTCTTTCTCCTTTCTGGTTGAATCCTCTTAATAACATTTTGTCGGCTTCGAGTTCCCGAGCATCAATTTCCAAGTATGCTAGCGTTCGAAGATTCATTATATTGATTGATGCTCCTGGATCCACCAATACTCGGAGAGTGTAAATTTCCCAATTGTAATCGAAATGTACAACGGTCGGTTGTGATCCGCCATTCCAAGTAGTAGGTCATGGTCCGTGAAGGTAACACCTCGTTGTTCCTTTAACGAGCAAACCTCATCTAAGGAATCTCCGGCCATTTGAGCTAAACAAATTTCGGATCAAGTAAGGCCTTGATCGAGCTTCTCTCATCTCCCTTGATAAGATGAGAGCGTCGTAGATGCTCGGTTTGGTCGGTAGTTTCCTAAGATGGGCTAGCACGTTGTAGTCCACTTTGTTTTCATGTGTCTCGCTTCTTCTCGAATGGGTATTTCTTCTGCCGGGGTTGGTTCTTCCTGAACAACCACCTGCTTTCCTTTGTCTTTTGGACCCATTCTCGGAGGTAGAACTTTTCCACTTCTTAAGTTGACTTCTGTAATTTCTTCTAAATCTATTGTTGAGCTTGCCGGTGTCTCTTCTTGAATCGGAATGACAGGCTCTTCCGGATTAGCTTCAGAGTCTGAAGGCTCTAACTCTATCGTGACTGGAGCTCCTCGAAACTCGCAAATAGATTCGTTGCTTGTTGAACTCTCGTAGCCTCCTTGATGGATGTCTTCTTCATTATTTTGTTTGTCGAGATCGTGTATGATTTGAGAATTGTCGTTGGTATCGAAATCGATATCCGGATTATCGTTAGTTACGTAATCGTTAGAAACAGTCAAAACGTAGCCAACGCCATCTCCCTTATCATTATATGATCCCACCGAAGTGAGTAGATAATCATACAGAGTCAGGGGTTCGAGGGATTTCTCCCCCGAATCAGAAACAACTATCCTAGGATAAGCAGCCCCTAGTCTAGCCTTAGGTGCCTCGGTCTTTTCTTCTTCGTCGATTTTCTTCTTTTCTTCAATTGTCTCTTGTTGAGGTGGATCTTCTATCGCAAGTGATAGTACCGGCTTAACAGGTTTCAAACTCTGAATTGAAGCTCGCACCGAAGCGGTTTGGATGCTGTCTAAAATCTTTTTTGAAGACCTCGTCCAAGCGGTAGTCCATCCATCGTCAGTCGTATAGGGATCTATCAGAATGACGGGATCAGTCGAGACAACATTGACGGAACCTCCTTTCTGGGGCTCCTTCATGTACTCCTTCGGGATAGTTATATTTCCTTTCCGAAGGTTGTCGTTGAGCCAACTTTTAAAGGTAATGCAATCTTCTATTTTGTGCCCAAGCATCCGGTGGTAAGGGCAAAAGTTGGGATCACCTTTCTTGTTGACTTCCTCTGGTCTTTTAGGCTCTGGCAGCTGGAAATCTGGAGTCTTCATCAGACTACGGAACATTTTCGAGCACTCGCTTCATTCTTGAACGGATACTCCCCGCTCGTAAGCTCCCTTAACGTACGTTGCGGACGAGGTGGTTGTTCATACTCGCGGAGATGACCGATAGCTGTGCCGGGGTTGTCGGTAATTCACGTTGTGGTTGCTCGCGGTCGTTCGGTGGTATTTGCATCGGTTGCTTGCCTTTGTCAACTCGCTGCAACGATCCCGGATTTCTTTTCAAAAGTCTTTACTGAGCTTTTGTTTATCCGTTTTATCGGTGAAACTTAATTGCTTTGCCTCCTCTTGCAAGCTTCCGGCCTTGCTTAACAACTTCTCAAAAGTCTTAATAGTAAATCCTTGAGGAGAAGTGCTATCGGGCCATGGATGCTTTTTAGTAAAATGCCGATCGCATGCTTGTTCTTGCAGTTGTGGTTCACACTTCATGCTTAAGTTCCTCCATCGAAGTATGTAATCCACCAAAGTTTCATTCGGCTTCTGCTTCTCTACCACTAAATCACCTATAGTGATGTGGTGCTGAGCTCCGGCAAATCGCTTGATGAAGAGGTTCTCTAGCTCTGAGAACGTCTTCACCGAACCATTTGGTAATTCTGCATACCAGTCGAAGGCGATTCCTGACAGACTGCTGACGAACTGTCGGAAGAGTAATGCATCGCTCCCGCCGGCATTGCAACAACTGGCACGAAAGTGTGCCACATGCTGTCGGGGTTCCGGTTCCGTCGAAGGTCTTGAACGAGAGGTGGTACGAAGCCTTTCGGGTATTGGACGACGTCGAATTCTTCCGGGTAAGGTCTACCCGTCCGAATGGATGTCCCGCTCTTCGATTGTGCTAAGGCTTCTCGCACTTCGCTGTTCCACCAAGTTCTTGATATCCTTTTCGGGAATCATACTTTGTGCTGCATCCTTTTTCAGCCGATCATCCCCATTGACGGACGTAATCTCCTTTCCTCCGTCTACAATGTGAATGACTTCCGGGGTGTCTCTCTATGTGGTTGTACTTGACTCGGAGAGTGGCCGGAGCTACGACCATCTCTTCCATCCTTTTCGCCATTCGAGCGATCGTGTCGTCTTTCTCCCGAAGCCGCCTTCTTATCGGTTCCGGCTCCTCTCTTCTCGCGGCTGCAGGAGCACCTTGCGAAGCCGATGAAGCTCGTGTTTCAACCATGTTGATTTCTGCGTATTCGTCGTCCATGAATTCCGATGAACCAATCTCGTCTCCGAACTTTTCTTCTCTTTCTTTTGCCAATCGTCGGATATCGGTTCTCAACTTTTCCATGGCATCTTCTAGCGGGGCTTTCGTGTGTCTTCGTGGTTGTCGTGCGATAGGCTGCCGGGTCCCCTTCTCACGAGTCCCCTTCATCGCGGTAGCACTTTCTTCGATTCGAGTCTCCCGGCGAGACTTTCTTTCTCGGCTCGCTGTTTCAATCTCAACTGCCCAGTAGTGGGACGCCATACCATCCTTCTAACAGCAGAAGGTCTAGGACCAGATGGTCTGTCGGCCAAATGCTGGAAGGTGGTATCCTCCCTAATCTGTAATCCTGAGACGACAACGGGCGGACTAGCCTTCATTCTTTTACTTGGCTTTTCTGTCATGATGGCGGGTTCTACTCGGGGCCCAAGATGGGATTTGACTGGCACCCGCCCTATCCTTCGTAGAATTTCGATACGGGCGGCTTTCCTTCTTTGCTAACTTTTCTACCAAAGTTTGCGGTCGAGCAAACGGCGTAGTTCTAGTTCTTTTCTTGCGACTATCGTTGTAATATGCGGGCCGTGGTAATGTGGCGAGCAATCTTGCGAATATTTTCTTTATCTTCTGCGGCGGAGAGGGGATGAAACCCGCTTCCTCCCGAGAGTGGTATGTATTCGAGCAGCGGTGTATATTCGCGCGCTTCTGGAATTTCCTCTAGGAAAGCAATTTCGGCAGCTACGGCTTCTTTAGCGATCCTTCTATTTCGTTTCTCCTTTGGGTCTTTGTCGGTGACGGAATCTTTGAACCTGGACCCGATTTCGAAAACGAAGGTCTTACAGAGAAGATCTGTACCCTCCACGGTAACAGGTCCATCATAATTCTGGATTTCTTTCCCCTTTGATTTGGCAAAAGTCGGGGTAGGTGCAGAAACAACTAGACCAGTGGGGGTAGAGATAACAGTCCTTTTATGGACATCGGTACTCCTCCTAGTCGGGATCCTTTGCAGAGGAGGGAATTCTTGGGTTGACCTAAGGTTAAACTCAAGCAGCGGCTCTTCAGCTTCAGATACCTTGTTCATCAGTGCAAAGAGGGAGACGTCGGTGATCTTGACGTTCGTGTTTTCAAATCCTTGTCCAAATCGGATGATTCCATTGTCGGGCAGTTCATCCTTATAGACAGCGAGGTCCGATCCATTGGTAAAAGAGAAAATCGGCTTCGGGGCTTCCATTTCGCAGGGTAGATTCGGTTGTCGGTCCGAGTTATGCTTCTTTTCTTTAGAACGAAAAGAAAGGAATTGAAAAGAGTCCCAACTCATTCTTGTTCATGTATTTATAAGAAGGAATAACTTATTAAAAGAATCACTTATTAGAGGGTTTGTTTATTTAGAACGGAGTGTTCAAAGGTGTAGAGAAGGTAAGGAACCCGAATCGGAGTTGGAAAGGAAAAGAGAGTCTTAAGCAAGACTTCTCGACTCGAAGGATCACTCCTAAACTAACACCTATTGGGGGTCCACCCCACCTCGTAAATGAGGTAAAAGGATCTCGGAACCTCTCGTTTAGGGGTGTCTAAACAGTGGCTCCTAAATCCGAGAGAATGTTGGTTATACTTGTTCAAGGTAGAAATGAACATAGTATCCCAACGGAAAGAAGGGTAGTTTGATCCATAAGGGACATGGATGCACTACCGATTTTCGAAAGCAGAGTTATTCGATTAAAATGGAGAGAGGAATTATCCCCAGCAGAGTCGCCAGAAGTTGTCGGCATATTTTTAGGTCATGTGTTTTATTTTGAAAAGGGGTCGCCTACAGAAATTGTCGGCGAATTTTTAATTTAATTTAAATAAATAATTTGAAAAGTAGTATTTTATTTTTGAAAATAATTCTAAATTTGAAAATTTTAAGATATGAAATCAAACCGATCTCACATCCCGAATAGTTTATATAAACGAGCGCCGCACCACAAACCGTGTATCTATCCCGAAGAATAGACACACTGCTTGATGATGGGGCTCGATTAAATAAACTAGAAAGGTTTGTGACATCCGTTTGGTCTGCGAACCAATTTTATAAGCCGACAAATTCCCATGCTTAATATGAAAACATTAAACAGGGTTTATATTACCTGGGTTCTTTAAAATTCCCTATAAGGGCAAGCCCCTATAGTTAATTACATCTTAAGTGACGGGAATCACCTAAGAAAACTCTCGATAATAATCAATAATTCTGCTCTCAAGAATTTCAAAGTTTAAGTTTTCAAAGAATTGAATTTTGGAAATCTCAATAGGGAATGTATCAAGTTTGGGACATTTTATTTTGGGAATTCGAAAGGAAGAAAAGTAGGAGAAATTATGGATTCGAAGTGAACTTCGATAATTTCCCGACTACCCTATTGTTTGGCTTGGATTTAGGAAAGTCCTAATGTTTATTTAATGTTTCAATCTTGCCAATTTTAGTTAATTAGGGCTTATATTTATATGATAGAATCATACAAATTGCCTGTAAGATATGAGGGTTTATGTCGTATCGGACGACTACCTCGGAATCCTAAGACCGGTTAGGGCTTAATTTGCAATGCAAATGCCTAACGAAGAGTTGAGGATTTATGTTGCACTAGGCAAACTACCTCGAAGTCCTATGGCTTTGTTGTTTAATTCTAGGAAAGTTTTGATGGAGTAGATTCAAGTTTTGCTGACGACGATGGCCGTGCTGCCCACCATGCTCCGAGCTCCTTGTTGTTGCAGAGGTTTAGTTTTAGAAATCATAAATCAGGGGATGAGAAAAGTATTTTGGTTTAGAGGAGTCTTAATTTCCAAGTGTTTTGTGTTTTAATTAAAACAAATCTTAAAGTTGATTATAACAACACCGGTTAAGATCCCACGGTTCCATCCTTCCGCATCATTATTTTTTATCGGATTCACTTAGTCCAGATGAATTTGCTAAACTCAACTGAATGAGTTCCACACTTTCATTTAGACCGTGGGAAATCCCGTTAGCAACACGTAGGTTACATCATCCGAGGTATTCCCGATCATCCAACAGGACGTTTTAATTTAGTTGTAATTGCGGTTTGTGTTCTGTTTGTGATTAAATTTTGAGTTGTCTTATATTTTGAAATGTTGTGGAGGTGAATTTTATCTTGTAGTGTCTTTTAATTTAATTATGGGTTTTCAGTTTTGGTTTCTGTCCTAAAGGTGTCGGTTTTCATGCAACTGTTGTTTTATCATGCAAGAAAAATAAGTGCGATGCGATTAAATAAATTACAATAAAATAAATTGCAATAAAATAAAAGCGTACTCGGAGGGTCTTCCCGTCATCCTAAGCTGCACTTAAAATACAATTTAGAGCATTTAAGCATTCATAGCAATTTCCTAGGTAAAGCTAAGGGAAAGGGTTATGGTTTTCTACCAAGTTCCTAATCCTATAGCTTAGTCATTTCCTATGACGTCTAGGTTCCTTGTGTTTTTGGTTTGAGGACGATTTTCTTCATCAAAGAATAACTAAGTTCAATTGTTCTTATAAATATCCTATCATATTGAGGAAGTGCTTAAGAAGAATCTTAAACATCTTTTCAATATTTCTAGGATTGTTTTAAGTCCAAGAGAATTTAATTATGTAAATGAATCGATCATCCGAGGTTTTCAAGTTTTGTTAACTTGCTCGGTGAACTAGGACATTTGAATGTCCTATAAGTGAAGTAACATTTCATTTAATATTCCGTTTAGGAGTTATAATAACTAAAGCTCCTAGAGGCAAAATGATATTCAATGATTTGTGATTCAAATTTAAGTTCAAATTAATGATTTAAGTTTGGAATAGTGTTCAAGTTATTTTAGATTTATTTTTGAGTTCTTTATGTCTTAGGTGATGTTATTTAATTCGACTTAATTCAATTTAATTTTAGTTTAATTTAATTCAATTTAATTCAATTTAGTTTGATTTGATTTAATTTTAATTTAATTTTATTTAATTTGATTTAATTTTTAATTTAATTTAATTTAATTTAATTTAATTTAATTTAGTTTAATTTATTTAATTTAATTTAATTTATTTATTTAATTTAGTTTAATTTATTTAATTTAATTTAATTTATTTATTTAATTTTATTTAATTTTATTTAATTTTAATTTAACTTTTTAATCTTAATTTAATTTAATTTAATTTTAATTTAATTTACTTAATTTAATTTAATTTTTAATTTGATTTAATTTAATTTTAATTGAAATTTTTTAAAGAGTTTAATGATTTAATTTTAGTTTAATGATTAAGTCTTTTAATATTTTAAATTTGAGTTATCATTTTAATTAAGAGTTGAATATTAATGAGATGATTAAATTTAGGGATCTTTTAAATTAAAGAATAAATCTCTTCCTAATAATATCCCTATTTTAATAATTCCAATTTTATTATTCTCCCAAATTTAATCAATTATTTAATTAAGGTTTAATCATTTTAAATTGCTTAATGGGTTTCTACCCTTTAATTATTAAATTTCAATCATCCAAATCAGGTTAGAATCAAATATTTTACTTGTTAATTTTTTATATTAAACCTAAAGTTTTAATTAAGGGTTAAAATTTTAATTACCATCTTGCCCTTTAAGCTCAATAATTTTATAACTCACTAAATTGAACTCAAATGAACTTGAAATTTTTATGTGACTTCACTCATATGTCAATAAAGACATGAGAGGAGAAAATGTGATTTTTCTATATTTAATTTATTTATATAATTATTTTTAGTAGAAAATAGAGATTTTCAAGGAAAATTTGATAACATGACCAAGGGAAAGTTTCTGTCCTTAAGAAAATTAGGGGACATTCCTAATGACGAGAGGACCACTTGGACCAAATTTTGTAATTTTTTGAATTATATTTTATTTATTAGAATTATTTTAAGTTCTGGAGTATTAATTAATTTAAAAATAAAATAAATATTGAAAAATGAATTTTATAATTTTTAAAATTCTCTCTGATATCAAGGATTCCAGAGAACCAAATTTTACAATTTTCTGATTTTTCTTTGATTTATTATAATTATTTTGGTGAAAATGCTAGAAAATACATTTTTTTAATTTTAAAATTACCCTAGAGTTTTAAAAATTAATATCTCACCAAATAGACCTAAGAAAAATATGGGGTTTGTTCCTAAGTGATTATAATTCAAAATGTGACATTTTGGTGAATTTTATTATTTTTGTGATTTTTATTATTTTTTAATTATTAAAATTATTAAAATGATATTAAAAATCAACTTTTTTAGAAAATTGAAATTTTAATTTTCTTAAATTCCCCTGATATCAGAGAGGCTCCAAAACCAATTTGGTAAATTTTTGAAAGGTATTTTGAAAGTTATGAATTTTTAAAGTTTAAAATGACTAAGTGGCTTAATCAATCCAATTAGTGGGGCTAACCAAGTCCAATTGACCTCAAATTTTTATGGTGGGTTCCTCTGATCCTAAAGGTCAGTGGAGAATTGATTTCAAGTCAATTTGATGTATGGTTAGCTCTAATTAATTAGGGGTCTATTTTGGATGTTTAAGCCAATTAGGGTTATCTTAAGTGAATTAACCCAAGACCTATTTTTCCTAGGGTTCTCTGGTCATAAGGAACATCACCAAATTTTCCTTGAATTTATTTCACAACATGCTATTTATTGGAATTAAAATACTCTAAACAGTGACATGAATTTGAAAAATCAATAACTCTTCATAGGGATGGCCTCTGACTTTGGAAAATTCAGGGAATGTTCCCAAATTCGGAGGCTTCAAAAGCCCTATGGTCTCATGCTATGGTGAATTGTATGAATGCATGGAGAATTAAAACAATGCAGGGAGTAAATAATTAATTAAAAATAAAATACTGGACAAAATTAATTAATTTCTTTTCCACATTATTCTCCTCTCGTTCACCGAGCAAGAGGGTATTTTTATTTTATTTTTCTGATTTTCCTACACAAAGTTATGAATTTTTGAAGTTTAGAGAATTAAATAAATAGAAAATACCCCTAATTTTCTACTTATCCACGCGGCGCCAGCGAAACATCGGCAGCTCCGAAGTGCCGCGTGGCGCGCTCTCATTCGACGCCGCCATCCGCGTCAGCGCTCCCGGGACCCGCTGTATCGCTCCGTCCTCTGATCCGACGCGATCCTGGCCGTCCGTCCGCGCGTGTATTAAATGGACGCGCATCCGTTCATCGTCCCCAAGTGTCCTCACCCGAGAGCCGTCCACACTAAATCCTTAATATCTCACTCGATACTCAATGGATTTTCATGTTCTTATGCTCTATGGATTCGTCTTGAAGAGACGAACACATCTATACGGTTATCATGCATTGAAATTAAGGCATTTGAAATGGAGAATCTCCGTAAGCTCGGGATGAAGAATTAGTTCATACCTTTGCTCAGAGAAGTGTGGCTTCGATCTGAGAGTTGTTGCACCTTCGATTGGATCCCAGCAGGCTCCAGATGAAGTCTCCTGGTCTGGTGAATCGTCTAGATGTGATTTCGACCAAGCCCGATCACAAAGCTTGGAGGCTGGAGCAACTGGGTGGCCTGGAGATGGGGCTTTTGTTGGTGGACACCTTCCCTCGGTCCGGTGAAGGTGTAGAACCAATCAATTTGGGGATTGGCTCACTGTGGAGAAGTGTCCTGGTTTTGGGTGGAATTTCAACTCGAAATTGAGCTCGCGGAGAAGAAATGGCAGGGGGATCTCACTGGGGATCAAGTGCTCTGTGTGTGGGGAGGAGTCTGGAACAATTTTGGCAGAGTTTCAGTAAGGTCTGGTTCAGCACTTCTCTTGGCCGTGAGGGTGAGGGGTTTAAATAGGAGAGGCTGGAGGGCCTCCCAGGGGGAGTTGAGGGCTGGGATCAGCTGCTCTTGGCATGTGAAGAACAGCCATGGTGACCACTAGGCATGGGGCAGCTCAGCAAGGGAGAATTCCAAAGTTTGGCTCCTCCCAAGGTCTCGGCCATGGTGTTTTCCGGCGACCCAGGCGGCTGGCCGGTAGGCATGGGTCACCCTCAGGTCCAGGTGGGTCAGGGTTAGAGGTTTGTGCAATCAATTGGCCATTGCCATGTGTAAAGTGGCTGAATTAAAATGGAATGGGGGAGGGGTCATTTTGGCTTGGTTTGGGTCAACCCACCATTTTGGGCTTGGTGCACCCTTCCAAGCTCTGATTTTGAGCTGAGGGAATCATTTAGGTCAGCTTAGAAGGAGTGGTGAAGTCTTCATCCATGATGAGGTGGCTAAACATGGTTTAGTGTGTGACATGATTAAGGTAAAAAGGGTTAAAGGAGGTTTAAGAAAGAACCCCCTCTTCTTGCCATAAATGGACTAATGACAAGTCAAAGCCCTCATGGCTTCATGTGGCTTGAGAATGGCTTGTTCATGGCTCCATTTGGCTTGGGAAAAGGTTGATTTGTTTCATGAAAAGGGTTTTAGAAATTTTTTGTCATTTAGGGGGTAATTTGGCATGAGGCTTAATTTGGAATTATTTGATGATGTGATTAGAACTTAGGGAATGGCTTTGATTAAATGGATGGCAAATGGAAATGTCATGTGGGCTTTAAGGCCAATTTTGGGCCTTTGGATGTGGTAAAGGATGGGCTTTTAAAATGGTTTAGGAAAGTGGGCTTTTGAATTTTAAAATGGATTTTGGGATGAAATTTTGGTAAAGGATTGGGCCAAATAATTGTTGAGTTTGGTTTAGGGATGTGTCATGAGAGGTTTGAAACAAATTTGAGGTGATTTGGGTTTGAATTGGGTTGGATATGGGCCTTTTTGGTAAAGAGGCTAAGGTGGGCCAAAATGGGCTACCATGGGCCAAAGTTGGGCTAGAGTTGAAATTGATGTAAAATTAATGTTGGGAAATGTTTATGGGGGTGTTTCAAATAGGTTTTGGCTTTGGTTAGGTTTTGATTTTGGGATTTGGGCTCATTTGGGCTAGGTTTAGGTTTAGGTCAAAATTGGGCTTTTTGATTTTGGGTTGAATTTGAGTGGGGTTTGGGTCTAAATTTTGGGCAAATCATGTTAGTGTTTTGTTTATGGGGATGTCAAGGAGGGTTTAGAAAAGATTTGGGGTTAATTGGAATTGAATTGGGTGAGTTTGGGTTAGGTTTGGGTCATAGGTCCAAATTGGGCTTTAAGGCCAAAAGTGAAATTGGATCCCAATGCCAATCAAATTGGGCTTGGATTTGGTCTAGATTGGTGTTGGGGATGTTGAATTGAAGTTTAGAATTGAATTGGACCAGAATTTAGGTCAATTGGGTAGGTTAGGTTTGACATTGGGTTTACTTTGGGTTAAAATGGGTGAAATTGGGGGTTTTGATAAAAGTGGGGTAAATTAACAAAATTGGCCCATGGTGTAGTTGAACAAAATGAAATTGGGAATATTTGGGATTTTCTGGAATTTTCTGGGAATTTTCTGAATTTTTGGATTTTTTGGCTAAGAGGGGTATTTTGGGTATTTGAAGGGTATTGGGAGGTATTTTTGGAATTTTTGGTATTTTTGGTTATGGATGATCAGTTTGAGTGATGTGGAAATGTTTGGGAATGGTTTTGGAGAATTTTGGGTGATTTGGAAATTTTTGAGAAATTTGGGCTATTCAGGGCTTTGGGTAGGTTAAGCGGGTGTATGGTCCCGGGGGTCAAAAATTGAAAATTTGGAAAATTGAAGATTGGGTGAATATAAGTGGAATAAAATCATTTTGGTTGAGCCATGAAGCCATGAAGCCATATCAAGCCCACATGAGCCATGAAGGGACTCATTTGAGGCATCCGCTATGTTGTTCCTAAACCTCTTAGCCAAGGGCTTAGGGGTTAAGGACCATCCATGTGAATCACCTACATGAGTCAAGAGGTCAAGTTGGGTATGGGTGTGTTCTTAGGAAGTGTGTGAAAATGTAGTGTGTAGGTGTAGTGTGTGTGCAAGTCAACCCTTCACCAGACCAGGCCACCCAGGGCAGTCCTAAGGCCAAAGAGTCCTATAGGAACTCATCCTTTAAACTTCCACATTTGATATCAACCCTCTCGGTGATTAGGGGTCTATAGTCAAGTTTGTGGAGTTTGCAGGGAGTTTAGAAGTGGTTTGAATTTCTAAAAGGTGGGTCCCAATTCTAATCCTCTAAGATAGTCAAAGGAAAAGCCTAAGGCTAGATCCTAAGTACTAAAGAGAAGAAGAGAAGACCTCATCAAAATTGAGGTCAACAGACTTGTAAATGTAGTTTTCTCTTGATCCATAAGAGCAATTTGAATTTGGTGGAAACCAGTATATCCATCCAGAAAACAAAAGTATTTATACCCAGCCAGTCTATCCAACATTTTATCTAGAAAAGGGAGTGGAATATGATCTTTCCTTGTGGCAAGGTTTAATTTTCTATAATCAATGCATATTTGCCACCCTGTAACTTGTCTTCTTGGTATCATTTCATTCTTTTCATTAACAATCATAGTTACTCCTCCTTTCTTAGGAACACAATGAATAGGACTAACCCATGCACTATCTGAAATAGGGTAGATATTTCCATTATCCAACCACTTTAAAATTTCTTTCTTAACAATGTCTTTCATTATAGGATTTAATCTCCTTTGGGGATCAGCCCGCGGTTTGTAATGATATTCCATAAGAATTTTGTGCATACAAATTGAAGGACTGATTCCTTTAATATCAGCAATTGTCCATCCAAAGGCTTTCTTGTGCTTCTTCAGAATTTCAAGCAAACTCTCTTCTTCTTTTTCAGTTAATTGAGAGGAAATTATAACAGGCAAGGTTAAGGATTCACCTAGAAAAACATACTTCAAATGATCAAGAAGCATTTTTAACTCAAGTTCGGGAGGTTTTTCAATTGATGGACCATAAGAATTATCTATTTCAGTCATATCCAACAATTCAAAGTTTTCACGAATGTACTTTAAATCTTCTTCTTGAAAATCTTCAGAATTAAATAACTCCTCTTCTTGCTTATAGTCAAATTCTTCTCTTTCAGCATTCTCTTCATAAGTTGATTTTAAATGACATTCACTTAAATATTCAATAACATCAATCCTATAACACTCATCTTCTTTACCTCTAGCAGGATATTTCATCGATTTTGAAATATTAAATGTAACAGTTGTCGGCATATTTTTAGATTTTAAATTTAATTTAAGTATATATATATATATATATATATATATATATTGGAAAGTAGCATTTGATTTTGAAAATATTTTTAGTTTGAAAATTTTAAGATATGAAATCAGACTGATCTCACATCCTAGATAGTTTATATAAACGAGCACCGCACCATAAACTGTGTATCTATCCCGAGAAATAGTCACACTGCTTGACGATGGGGCTCGATTAAATAAACTAAAAGATTTGTGACATTCGTTTGGTCTGCGAACCAATTTTATAATCCGACAGGTTCCCCTGCTTAATATAAAGGAATTAAGCAGGGTTTATATTACCTGGGTTCTTAAAGTTCTCTATAAGGGCAAGCCCCTATAGTTAATTACATCCTAAATGACGGGAATCATTTAAGAAAACTCTCGATAATGATCAGTGGTTTTGCTCTCAAGAATTTCAATGTTTAAGGTTTTCAAACAAATTGGATTTTGGAAATTTCAATAGGGAATAGATCAAATTTGGAGCAGTTTATTTTAGGAGTCCAAAGGAAGAGAAGTAGGAGAAGCTGAGCATCCAAGAAAAATCTTAGCAACTTCCCAAACTATCCTATTGTTTGTCTTCAATTTGGGAGTTCATTTAATGTTTCATCTTGCCTGTTTTAATTAATTAGGACTTATATTTGTATGACATAATCATACAAACAACCTTGAAGATGTGAGGGCTTATGTCGTACCAAACGACTACCTCAGAGTCCTAAGACCGGTTAGGGCTTAATTTGCATAAGATAATTATGCAAATGCCTAACGAAAAGTTGAGGATTTATGTTGCACCAGGTAAACTACCTCGAAATCCTATGGCTAGTTGTTTATTTATAAGAAAAGAGAGTTGTTGTTGAAGATCCGCTGTTTGCTCTCTTGAACATGTCCTTCCGGATCCTTGATCGTGCTGCCCTTCGGTGTATTGTCTCGAGCTCCTTGCTGTTGCAGAGGTTTAGTTTTAGAAAGTAAAAATCAAGAGATGAGAGAATTTCTTTGGTTTAGAGAAATCTTAAAATCCAAGTTTTTTTTAATGTTTTAATTAAAACAAATCTTAAAGTTGATTATAACAACACCGGTTAAGATCCCACGGTTCCATCCTTCCGGCATCATTATTTTTATCGGATTCACTTAGTCCAGATGAATTTGCTAAACTCAACTGAATGAGTTCCACACTTTCATTTAGACCGTGGGAAATACCGTTAGCAACACGTGGGTTACATCATCCGAGGTATTCCCGATCATCCAATGAGACGTTTTAATTTAGTTAAAGTTGTAGTTTTTGTTGTTCTGTTTGTGATTAAATTTTGAATGTTGTGGCGGTGAATTTTATCTTGTGTCGATTTTAATTTAGTTTTGGGTTTCAGTTTTGTGGCTATCCTAAAGGTAGTTTTCATGCAACAATCTTATTTATCATGCAAGAAAAGTAAAATGCAGTGCAGGTAAATAAATTGCAATAAGGTAAATTGCAATAAGGTAAATTGCAATAAAGTAAAAGCGTACTTGGAGGGTCTTCTCGTCATTCCCAGCTGAGACTTTAGTATTGCATTGTATATATGTGTTTATAGTTTTGCAGAAATTAAAGCATGCCAAAAAACAGGAAGAAGTAGGACTAATAAGCAGTAACTACTCAATCCTATGATGTCTATGTTAAGATCCTGGTTGTCTACCGGGTCCTATGATGTCTGTGTGAATTCCTATGTTGTGTTTCAATAAACTTTGTTTAATTTAATTGAGGATAGTTTCGTTAAGCAGACATATTAATTTTAATAGACCTCTGAGGTATCCAAAAGGTCAGAGAAGGATGCAGGTCTATGCTTCCCTCTCATATCCTGATGAAAAGTCTCGGGCTCATTTAGCTTATTATGTTGCTTAACAATTCACCCTACCTATACCCTTATGCTTAATGAACACAGTTATTCGGGGTAGGTTGGAGCAGATGGGTTTAGGTGTGGTTTGGGTTTTTATTTGGTGGTAACTGGTAGTTTGATTTGTACTTGTGGGAGTGCTGTGAAGATTTGTTTGAGTTTATGTTTTAGATTTAGTTTTGGTTTTGGTTTTGGTTTGGGTTTTGGTTTGGGCTGGGATTTGAAACTAGGGATTTTGAGTTTGGAATATGAATTGGGAAGGTTATGTGGACATCGGGTAAAAATTTGGGTTACTCCATGCATTCACTAAGCATAAGGGTATCCTTGTTATGTTTTCTACACCAAGTTGAGATTTCCTAGGGGTCTTCATAAAGGGGAAAATAGGTCATGCCTCAGGGGGCATATCCTAGGTTTGATTGTTATCGTGTTGGTATCGTATTATGATCAGGACTGTTGTTGTTGTTTTGATTTGTGATAGTTGTGTTATTTATATATTATCATTTTATTATGTTATTATTGTTTATGTTGTTATGTGTTATTATTCTTTGTTATTGTTTATTATTTATGTGTTGTTATGTTATTTAAAAATTATTATCTTTTATGTGTAATTAAAATTATTATTATCTTTATAGTTTATTTAATTTATTATTTATTATCTTATGTGATTTATTTACTTTATCATTATTTATTTGCTTTTTTTTTATTTAACTAATTGATTGTTATTTATTTGTTTTATTTAATTAATTGTTATTTATTTAATTTATTTATTTTATTTTACTTTAACTTATATTTATTTATTTAAATTATTATCTTTAATTTTATTTTAATTTATTTTGCTATTTAATTTAATTTTAAATTAATTTAATTAATTATTATTTACAATTATTATTAATTTAACTTAATTTATTTATTTAATTTAATCTAAAGCATTATTGTTTAATTTAATAAATTTTAATTTAATTTGTTTTATTTTATTTTATTTAATTTAATTACTATTTATTTACATTATTATTTAATTTAATTTAATTTATTTAATTTATTTAGTTTAATTTAAACTATTATTTATTTACATTATTAATTTAATTTATTTAATTTGTTTATTTAATTTATTTAATTTAATATTTATTTATATTATTATTTAATTTAATTAAATTTAATATGATTTAATTTGTTTAATTTAATTTATTTAATTTAATTTAATTTAATATGATTTGATTAATTTGATTTATTTAATTTAATTTAATTTATTATTATTTATAATTATTATTTAACTTTAATTTAATATTCAGTTTCCATTAATTTATTTAACTTAATTTAATTTATTTATTTAATTTAATTTAATTTTAAATTATTTATTTATTTACATTATCATTTAATTTAATATAATTTTGATTTATTTAATTTATTTAATTTGTTTAATTTAAACTACTATTTATTTAATTTTTTTCGGTTTAATTAATTAATTATTATTTTATTTTATTTGTTTAATTTACTTATTATTTATTTTTTTGGTTTTATTTAATTTTAACTATTTAATTTTAATTTAATTTAGCATTCATTTATATTGTTATTTATTTAATTATAATGCTTTTCATTTTCTCTCTCCTAGATTATTCTTTTATTTATTTAAAGTTATTATCATTTATATTAGGTTATTATTTCTTAAAATTATTATTTACATGTGTATATATTTTAAAAAAAACACATTTATTTACTTCCTTTATTTTCATTACTTATCTTACTTATTAATTTGCATATATATATTATTATTCATTTATTTATATTTTAGTAGTTATATTATTTTAAAGTTAGTGTAGTTATTCTTATTTAAAATTTAGTATGGTTATATTTTATTTTACATTTAGTATAGTTATATTTTAAGTTTTAATGTTTTTAGGTATTTAAAATTTTAGTATAGTTATTTTATTGAAATTTTGTAAAGTTATTTTATTTAAATTTACAATTATTTTATCACTTATGTTTTTATATTGGTTACTTATTATTTATTTACTTTATTTAACATTAGCTTATATATTATTCACATTTATATTACTTACATATATGTAATTTATGTTGTTATTTTATTTGTATGTTATATGTTATTTTGTTATTATATGTTATTAAAAAAATTTATTTCATTCCCTTTTATTTATTTTATCCTTATGTTTATTCCTCTTTTCATTTTCATTTCCTTTATGTTATATTATCTCTTTTAAATTTTAAAATTTATTTTTCAAATTAATAAAAATTAGGTTGTAGATTTGTAAATATTTAAACTAGTAAAAATAAATAGCTAAATAACTTTGCATAAAAGAAGAATTCCTAAGCCTAAACATGGAAAAATTTTAAAAAACTAAATAGCTTGCATGAAATATAACCTTAAGGCTAAGCATGGAAACATTTAAAAAGCATACATGAAGATTTAAAGAAAAATTAAATGACTTGTATGTAAATTTAAAAATCTTTGTAAAGGAAGAGGAACATTAAACACCAAGCATGCATGTAAGTATGAGGTCTTAGGTTAAGCATGAGAAGGATGAAGAAAAATTTTTATAAGCTTAAGTATTCACAAAAATAAAAGGGAGGGGGAAGAAACTCACCTTGCTTGGAGGAAGTGATGGAAAAACCTTTTGAAAAGTCCCTTGTTGAAGCTCACAGCTAGGAGGAGTTGGGATTGGGTGTAGTGGATGAAGTGTGGCTAGCCTGGAAGAAGAAGAACGAGATGAGGGAGGCTCACGGCTGGGAGAAGGATTTAGGAGGTGAAGTGAGTGAAGTGAGTAAGTGTGTGTAAGGGTGTAAGAGTGTGTAAGGGGTGTGTAAGTGAGATTATGGGGGGATTTATGGAGAGAGGCTCGCGGCTAGGAGTGAATGGGGGGAGTGAGGATGAGGTGAGGAGGAGGTGAGGAGGAGGTGAGGAGGAGGTGAGGAGGAGGTGAGGAGCGTAGGGTGAGGTGGCGGGTAGGGTGAGGGAGAGGTGAGGGAGAGTGAGGTGAAGGGAAGAAAAAAATATTTTTTGTTATTTGTTTTTTTATTTTTTTTTATTTTCTTTTTCCGTGAGATATAAGAGGGAAAGAATGTGGGTGTGTGTGTGAGTGTATTTTAGTTTGGTGAGTTTTGGATTTTGGGTCCATTTTAAGAACATTGGGCTAACTTGAGTTTATATTGGACTAGAGCTCGAATGAAGCCCATGTTCCTTGATCAATATTGTCCACATGATTGTAATGAAGATTTTTCATGAAGACACAAAGTGGTTTTGAGCTCTTTTGGAGGTTCAATTTTGGCATTGATTGGATTTTTTATTATTTTGGACCATGTTGGGTTTGGGTCAAGTTATCTTGAGTTTGAGTGAGAATGGGGTTCAGAGGTCTTCAGCAATAATGTAGATATGGTTGTCTATAAGAAATTGCATGAAGACATAAAATGGTTTTGACAAGGTGTAAAGGGTCAATTTGGTGGATTTAAAACATGTGTTCAGCTTGGGTCAAAATTGGGCTTTCTTTGGTCAAAAATGGATTTGGGTAAGACCTGAGCTCAAATTATGGGCAATTTATGATCCAATTCAGTTTAAGGAGGTTTTATAAAGAGTTTGGAACCAAAATTTGGGAGGAATTGATTGACATTGGGTCACTTTAGGAGTTTTGGGTTATTTAGGCAAAATTGGGGATTTTGATTTCAAGTGGAATTAGATTCAAATGTGGGTCACATTGGACTTAAATTTGGTCTAATTTTATATTGGGGATGTTTAATTTTGGTTTATAATTGAATTTTATGAAAATTTGGGGTCAATTGGGTCAAGATTGGGTTTGGTTTAGGCACCTTTAGGTTAAATGGGCAAAGTTGGGATTTTGGATTGAAAGTGTATTAATTTGGCAAAATTGACCCATAGTATAGTGGAACAAAATGAAATTGGGGATTTTAAGGATTTTCGTGAATTTTTTGAGAATTTTTTTGGAATTTTTGGATTTTTGGGCAAAAAGGGTATTTTGGGTATTTTGAGGGTATTGGGGGGTATTTTTTGAAATTTTGGAATTTTTGGTCATGAATGGTCAATTTGAGTGGTAAGAAATATCTTGGATTGTTTTTTTTTTTTTTTTTTGGGGAGGGAGGGTGGGGGGGGGGTTGGTGAGTTCGGGTAATTTTGGAAATTTTGGGTATTTTGGGTAGTTCGGGGTTATTTAGGGGGCAAAGGGGCCAAAAATTGAAATTTTGGAAATTTGAAGGTGGCTTCAAGATGAGTAGGATGTAATGACCAAGGGTCACTTACATTTGGTCCTCTATGTGTTAGTCCCTACCACTTATTCATAGACTTAGGGCTAGGCTATCCACATGAGTTTCCAAAGAGTTCAGGGTTGAAATTAGGATGTACAGTTTGTGTATGTTGTGAATGTGAAGTGTATGAGTGGTGATCTCCAGACCTCCCTCAGGGCAAATTCTAAGGTCTGACCACCTATAGGAGACTTCCCCTAGGATTCCTTATGCTTGCCTTTTTTCCTACCAAAAGGCTGAGGTTAGGCCTTAAGCATATGAAAACCCCCTAGTGAAGCAAGAAGAGTTTTGAATTTCTATGGGGAGAGTTCCATGACTAGTCCTCAAAGAAAGTCACCAGGAGAGTCCTATGGCTAGACCCTAGGATATTCTAAAGAGAGACTAGACCTCAACCAAAAGTGAGGTCCACAATAGTCTGATCATTAACCCTTATCGTTAACTCCCCTGTTTGCACATCTATCATTGCTCTACCTGTAGCTAGAAAAGGTCTCCCCAAAATTATGGGTATCTCTTTAACTTCCTCCATATCTAACACAATGAAATCCACAGGAAAAATAAATTGATCCTCTTTTAACAAAACATCTTCTATAACTCCTTTAGGATATGTGATCAAACGATCTGCTAATTGCAGAGTTACAGTAGTCGGGGTTATTTCTCCTCGTCCCAGTCTTTTGAATATTGATAGAGGCATAAGGTTAATGCTTGCACCCAAATCACATAAAGCTTTTCCACAAAATCTTTCTATGATTGCACATGGAATTGTGAAAATACCAGGATCGTTAAGTTTTTCAGGAAGCTTTTTCTGAATTATCGCACTGCACTCCTCACTAAGTGAAACAGTCTCATCTTCTTCAAACTTCCTCTTTTTATTAAGAATATCCTTCATAATTTTCGCATAGCTTGGAATTTGTTCTAGGGCTTCAGAAAATGGAATATTGATGGTAAGCTTCTTTAATATCTCTAAGAATTTTGAAAATTGCATATCCAACTTTTGTTGTCGAAGTCTCTGAAGAAATGGAGGTGGTGGTTTTTCTAAATCAACCTTAGGTGGAGAAATAGGTCTTTCAAAACCTTTTGGAGCGTCCTCTTTAAGTCTTTCAATCTCTTCTTTCTCTACTTCAGTTTCTTTTTGAACTCTACCTTCCAATTCTTTTCTACTTCTCAGTTGAACTGCTTTCACTTGTTCTTTATTCTTTTCTCTTGGATTCACTTCAGTATTACTTGGAAGTATTCCTTAAGATCTATTACTTAAGGCATTTGCAATTTGTCCCAACTGATTTTCAATATTTCTGATGGTTGCTCCATGAATTTGTAATTAATTCCCCATATGTGATACTACTTCTTCCATAGACAACTTCTTCTCCTTATTTTGTAAAGCATTGTTATAACCTGAAGGATAAGTTAATCTATTATTATTATTACCTTGGTTGTTCCAATTTCCCAATGGGTTTACTTGGGTGTTCCCCAATGTTGATTAACACCACCCTGATTATTGTTATTCCAGTTAAAATTTGGATAATTCTTCCAACCTGGGTTATAATAATTGGAATATGGGTTGTTAGGTTTGATTATAGCTTTCACAGTTTTTTGGTGAAAAAAAAGAATCAACCATTTGGCCTAATGAATTTTCTTCAATCATGAGATTTGGCTGAGAAAAATTTATCCCAAATTGGTCTCTTCCTTGATACAGCAGCAACTTGATTTGCTAACATTGTAAAAGCATCATTTTCATTAACACTGGCTACCTTTTCAGGATTTAACCTTTCAGAAGGCCATTGAAAATTATTTGCAGTCATTTATTTAATTAAAGCATAAGCATCAGAAAAGGGTTTAGACATTATTGATCCACCAGCAGTAGCATCGATGATTGATCTAAGAGATCCAACTAATCCATTATAAAAAGTTTGAATTATTAAGCAATCTGGTATCGCATGATGTGGATATTTCCTGAGGAGATCTTTAAATCTTTCTCATGCTTCATATATTGATTCTCCTTCAAACTGACAAAATGATGTTATATCATTTCTCAACTTAGTAGTCTTACATGGTGGAAAATATTTAGCAAGGAATTTTTGTGACAGTTCACCCCAAGTTCTTATTGATCCAAGTGCTAACGAATGTAACCACATTTTAGCTTTATCCCTTAGTGAGAAAGGAAAAAGTCTAAGTCTAATAGCATCATCCGAAACACCATCATATTTAAAAGTAGCACACAACCTAGAAAATTAGCAAGATGCAAATTAGGATCTTCAGTTGTTGCTCCCCAAACTGATTATTTGACACCATTTGGACAATAACAAGTTTAAGCTCAGAAGAATTAGCAGCTACATCAGGGTTTTGAATACTACCACAAAGTTCATCTACTGTAAGGTTAACATAATCTCTTAAAGGTCTTAATTCTTGATGGATGCGAACATTTTGATTTTGATGATTTGCCATTTCTTTAATATTTTTAACTTTTTCTGTATTTTAAATTTTTTTGATTTTTCTGATAGTTCTTCCTATTCAGAATCGTAAGGCACAAGAGCTTCAGAACCTGAACTACGCATACAATAATAAAACAAAACAAAATACAACACACTAACAAAAATAAAGAAAAGTAAAAATTTAAAATTTCTTAATTCTCTTTAAAATGCAATTTAATTTAATTTCCCTGGCAACGGCGCCAAAAACTTGATCCTTGATAGATATAAGTACAACGACACCAAAAACATGGTACCGTCAGATATAAGTGCGCAGATTATTTTAGATATGAAAATTATGATTTTATAATATGGGATACTACTCAAGTATATGTATCATTTATAAAGTAATATAGGACTTTCTGATTAAGCCCCGAGATATTAAACCCACAGGGAAAATGTGAAATCTTTGAAGGAATCAGAGAAAATATCTTTTTACTTTCTTTAATTGTTTTCGAAAAAGTATGTCTTGATTTTGAAAAGTTTTGAAAGTTGATATGTCCCTTTTTTTTAAAATTTTCTTAATACAATGAAAAGCAAGAAATAAAAATTACAATAACTAATAACACTGGATGTAAAATACTATTAACTAGAATATTTTTTTTCTTTCCTTTCATGAACTAGTAATAATTCTTAAAGTATTGTTGTGGAAGTATTCAAATTTTTGTTGTGACAGATAGAAGAAAATGTGTTCTTTACCCTTACTTGGTTCTATAAAGAACATATGTTAATTTGAAATTTATATTATTTTGAACATGGTTAGGCAGGGAAGATACCAGTCTCTCACTCTAGAGTTCCCTCGATTCCCACCACCTGGGGGCTAACTTCTCATAACAAACTCAAAACTTCAAACCAAATTAGGGGGTTTTAGCCTGTCACTCTAAAATCCTCTAATTTTACTCCCTTTTATAAAAATATCTTCTAATATTACATTCAATTATATGGACTACAGTTCTCAACCATACAATTTCATGTAATTCTTACTAACTTTTATGAGACAACACCGCATTGGATCTTACATAATCTCAAGAAATTTTACAACTTAACAGACCAAATTAAGAAGTAAACAAAGTTTTTAGAATCAATCTTCAAAACTTCTTCCAACTTTTAAACACTTATACTTTCCACAACAATTCTCTTTAAATTAATTACTTCTCCATTTAAGAAAGAAAAAGATAAAGTAAACTACTCAGAATGCATTGAGATAATATAAAACCACATTGATTTGAAATTAAAAACAACGATAAGAAAAATAATAAATGAAAATAAGTATTAATAAACTAAATAAAAGTAAACACTTATATGAAAATCCTCTCCACAAGACTAAGGAAGTTCCTCTGAAACTTTGACTCTTCGCTAAACTACTTCTCAGAGCAAGTCTCCCAACTCTGTTGACTCAGAATTTAGACTTCAGACTTCAATAAAAACTAATCTAATAGAAAAAAAAAGTGGGAAGAAGAATACTTCACTCCGACCCTTTTCTCATTTCTACTCTCTACTCCTACTCTAAATAAAAACTTTTAAAATGCAGTGGAAGAACAATGGAAGTACTCTTCAAAATGCAGTGGAAGAGTCTCCTCAAATTGCCTCCCTAAATCTTTCCTAAGACTCTCTTTAAATAGTAAACCAAAAGGTGCTTGGTGTCTCTTCAAAATGTGTCCAGATTCGATGTATCTACCAAGGAAAGCACCCATTCATTCAAAATTGCCGCCCAAAGGAAGTTATGGATGCTACCACCAAGAGTTGCATCCCATCCCCTTTAAAATTGGCACAAAATCCATTTGAATCTCGATTTTTAACTGTGGCGGCTAAGCGTCGGCCTAGAGGCGCTTAGCCGCCTATGCCAAATTTTTTATTTTTCATTTTTTGCTCCAAATTTGATCCAATTTTGTTCCTTTCATCATGACCATCCATTTTCATCATACCTACAAGAAAAACACAAAATAACTTCCATTAAAGTGTAATATCATTAAAAATAGGTATAAAAATGTGCATAAAAATACTATATATTTTAAGTGTATTACAATACACCAATATTAAATGACATGGTGAATAAAAGATGGCTAGCTCTTTGTGAGTCATCAAACACCTCTTTCCAAGCCAATAACCATGAACCAAATCAATGAGAGGTTCATCATGACCAATGTATGGTAATGATGAAGGAGAAGGCTTAAGTGTCACCTTACCACTCAATTCATTGAATGAGTTGAAGGTATGGCATGGGGGGTGATTCAAGATCATCTTAGGCAGCCATTTCCTCCTCCCAAGTCTTCCAATAGAGGCAAGCCAATACATGAATCAAACATAAACCATAGGTAAACCACACATGGTTTACCCTTGGAAAATACAAATCCATCATTCCAATAACCAAAATCTTATCCTAAGGCATTAATGGGGAAGTTAGCAACTCCCCTAGATGAAACCTAGACAAGCCACGCTCAGCCATGGGCATTACCATAGCTATAAATAAGGCAAACCTGAGAGCATCCATGAGAGGAGACCAAAATAGGAGATAGCCAAACATTGCTCAAATCCTTGGACCCTCAACACTAAAAATAATCCTTAGGGCCTAGGCAATTGATCCCAGCTAAAATCAAGCCATATAGCCCATTAAATCCTTTCAATTTGGCTAACCCAAGATAGCCCAAAACCAGGACATTTTGGGAGTGTGAAACCAAACTCTTTCAAAATTCAAATTAACCTTCCTAAATCCATCTAGGGATAGTGTGATGAGAAGCCCAATCGATATTGGCCATCCCCATAGCCCCTAATTCACTAATTGATCAAGCACATTCAAACCATGCCCCTCTTAATCGAAATCATATAAGGACCCAATTTGACATCAAATTAGCTTAGATTAAAGCTTCCTAAGGTCAAGACGATGCTTTAGAACCATTCAAGTTGAATTAAAATCTATTAAGGCCATGTTATGGATTTTCCCCTTTAATGGCATCAGATTTCACACTTTGTGAAAGAAATCATTTCAAAACCCATACATCACTATATGGATGGGTTCGTCATCTCACAACGATCCTATAGAAACAAATTTCACTCGATTTCTTCAAGAATTGAGAGAGATCTTGTTTCTAGATCATGGACGGCATGTAGGATCATAAAGATGAAGACGATGAGCTTAGACCGTCTGCTCCCGTGTTATGGAAGTGGAAGGTTGAGATTAAATCCCGTAGTCTCCGCTGTTCAGATTCCCGAACAGGATCTACCATGTTTCGATTGATCCAAGAATACACGGCGTAGTTTTGTTATTTTAGATTAGTTAAGGATTTAATTAAATCAGTTAAACCTTAAACTAATAAAAAATCCATAACTTTGCACACAAAACTCACAAAAATAAAACAA
Organism: Papilionanthe hookeriana x Papilionanthe teres; assembly: GCA_022702705.1. Lineage (NCBI taxonomy): Eukaryota > Viridiplantae > Streptophyta > Magnoliopsida > Asparagales > Orchidaceae > Papilionanthe > Papilionanthe hookeriana x Papilionanthe teres. The sequence goes on from CM040423.1 coordinate 84,327,041, forward strand.
AAATACCTCTGAACACAGGGTAGTGAGAGGAACAATGTGGAATTAAAATCATCAATTAAAGACTTATATTTGATTATGAATTAATTAAATACTCGTAGATTATTTTAATTATTAAAAATTATTTACAAGTCATAAAAATATGAAATTTTCAGAGATTTATCTCTAGATCCTTAGAGGCCTTTCTTAATTTTTCCAAGGCTAGGGTAATTCTCTAAAACATAGTTTCCTAATTCTCATGAAGCTTTGTAATTATTTTTAACAATAATTATAAAAATTCAGAAATTACGAAATTAAATGGGAAAATGGTTATGTAACTTAGGGTGACAGACATTAACCTTATGGTGACAATTCTTAGCCATCATAAAATTTAAAATGATAATTTCCTTTTAGGGTTAAACTTAATTAATTATAAATTAATAATTTAAAAACCCTAAATATCCTCCTCCTCTTCACATTTAACCCATTCCACAATGGGATATGTCAAATTTGCATCTAACCTAAAAAAGACTCAAGATTACTCTAATTTGGTCTAAGACATCAAATTAGACCTAATTAAAACCTTAATTAACCCATTAAACCTTAATTAGATTAGGTTTAATACCAAATCAAAATTTAATTAATTTTAAAGACATAGTAAACTTAATTAACTCATTAAATTTAATTACATTAGGTTTAATACAAAATTAACCCCTAATTAAGTTTAAGGACATATTAAATTTAATTAACCAATTAAACCTTAATTAAATTAGGTTTAATACGAAATCAAACTTTAATTAAGTTTAAGGACATATTAAACTTAATTAACCAATTAAACCTTAATTACATTAGGTTTAATAAAAACCAAAATTTTAATTAAGTTTAAGGACATGGTGGACTTAAGTCAAATCTAACTTAGGTTAAACATGACATGAATCTAAGTTAATATAAACTTAACTTAAGTCCAACAAATATTGGACTTAAGTCAAACCTAACTGAGATTCAACATGACATGAATCTAAGTCAACCCAAACCTAACTCAAGACCAACCCATATTGGACTTAAGTCAAAATCTAATTTCGGTTCAATATAATATGAATCTAAGTTAAAAAAAATCTAACTTAGATTCAATCTGATATGAATCTAAGTTAAATAAAACCTAACTTTGATTCAATATGACATAAATCTAAGTTAAACAAAATCTTACTTAGATTCAATATGACATGAATCAAAATTAAACGAAACCTAACTTAGGTTCAATATGACATGAATCTAAGTTAAGCAAAACCTAACTTAGGTTCAATATGGCATGAATCTAAGTTAAACATAACCTAACTTAGGTTCAATATGATATGAATCTAAGTTAAACAAAACCTAACTTAGATTCAATATAATATGAATCTAAGATTCAAAATGACATGAATATAAATTAAACAAATCCTAACTTAAGTACAACATAACATGAATCTAAACTAAATTTAAGTCTAACCCATATTTGACTTGAATGAATGTTGACTGATACGCCTAAAATATATAGTGTTTTTTATGCACATTTTTATACCTATTTTTTATGATATTACACTTTAATGGAAGGTATTTTGTAATTTTCTTGCAGGTATAATGAAAATGAGTGATTATGATGAAAGCAGCAAAATTGGATCAAATTTGGAGCAAGAAAATGAAAAAATAAAAAAATGGACACTGGCGGCTAAGCGCCGCCTGGTCGGCGCTTATGCGCCACAGTTAAAAATTGAATTTTCTTCTTTTTTTGCGCCAATTTCAATGGGTGTTTGAAGCAACTTTTGGTGGTATCTTCTTTGACTTCCCATGGGTGGCAAATTTGAATGAAGTGATGCATCTTTTGGTGGATACGTTGAATCTAGACACGATTTGAAGAGACACCAAGGCACCTTTTGGAAAATTATATCATGAAGACTTGGAATTAGTTTCAAGGAGTCCTCTTCTAGTTTTACTTTTTGTCTTTTATTGTTTATAGTTTTTAAAATTCTTTTAGAGTTAGTAGAGAGTAAGAAAGGAGAAAGGGGTTGGAGTGAAGCCTTCTTCTCACCAATTCTCTTCTTCATTTCATTTAGTTTTTATTGAAGTCTAAAATCTGTTTCTGAGTCATCAGAGTTGGGTGACTCACTTTGAGGAGTGTTTTAATGGAAAGTCAAGTTTCAAAGGAAGTTCCGGAGTCTAATGGAGAGGATTTTCAGATAAGTGTTTACTTCTGTTTTTATATTTAGTTTTTAATTAAAACTTGTTGTATTTTCATTATGATTTCTATTTTCAAATCAATGTGTGCTTGTCTTTTCTCCATGAGATATGAGTAGTTTTCTTTATCTTTTTCTTTCTTAAATGAAGAAGTAATTAAATTATGTAGAATTGTTGTGGAATGTATAAGTGTTTAAAGTTGGAATAAGTTGTGAAGATTTAATTCCATGAACTTAAATTACTTCTTAATTTGACTAGTTAAGATATTAAAATTTGTTGTGAGATTATGTAAGATCCAATGTGGTTTTCAAACAACAATTGGTAAAAATTACATGCAATTATATGGATGAGAATTGTAGTCCATATAATTGAATGCAAATATATTAGGAGATGTGTTTTTAATGGGGAGTAAGATTAGAGGACTTTAGAGTGACAAGATAAAGCCATCTAATTTGGTTTGATATTTTAAACTTTGTTATGAGAAGTTAGCCCCCAGGTGGAGGGAATCGAAGGAACTCTAGAGTGAGAGATGGTATCTTCCTTGCCTAACCATTTTCAAAATTTTGAAATTTCAAATTAACTAATGTTCTTTATAGAACAAAGTAAGGGTAAAGAATAAATTTTCTCCTTTTTGTCACAACACACTTAAATACTTCTATAACAATACTTTCATAATTATTATTGCTTTATAAGTGAAAGAAAAATATAATTTATTTTCTAGTGTTTTATATCGTATTTTAAAGTTCTGATAATTTTCATTTCCTGCTTAGTTTTTTAGCAGAAATACCAAAAAAAAACTTTCAAACTTTACAAATCAAAACATACATTCAAAAGTCATTTAAAAAGTAAATATATAATTTTCTTATTTCTTTAAAATGTTTTTACATTTCCTAGTGGGTTTGATATCTCGGGGCTTAATCGGAAAGTCCTATATTACTTGATAAACAATACGTATACTTGCGTAGTATCCCATATTATAAAATCATAATTTTCATATCTAAATCGTAATTACATATATTTGTCGGGGATCAAGTTTTTCACGTCGTTGCCTGGGAATTAATTAAAACTGCTTTTTTAAAGAAAATTAGGAAAAATTTATATTTTTACTTTTCTTTGTTTTTTGTTGGTGAGTTGTGTTTTGTTTTATTTTATTTTTTGTATGCGTAGTTTAGGTTCTGAGGAACTTGTGCCTTATAATTCTGAATTAGAAAGAACTATCAAAAAAATCAAAAAAATTAAAAATATAGAAGAAGATAAAAATATTCAAGAAATGGCAAATCATCAAAATCAAAATGTTGGCATCCATCAAGAATTCAGACCATTAAGAGATTATGCTAACCCTACAGTGGATGAACTTTATGGTAGTATTCAATACCCTGATGTAGCTGCTAATTCCTTTGAGCTTAAACCTGCTATTATCCAAATGGTGTCTAATAATCAGTTTAGGGGATCAACAACTGAAGATCCTAATTTACATCTTGCTAACTTTCTAGAGTTGTGTGCTACTTTAAAATTTGTTGGTGTTTCGGATGATGCTATTAGGCTCAGACTTTTTTCGTTTCTCACTAAGGGATAAAGCTAATATATGGTTAAATTCATTAGCACCTGGATCTATCAGAACTTAAAGTGATTTAGTACAAAAATTCCTTGCTAAATATTTTCCACCGTCGAAGACTGTGAAGTTGAGAAATGATATTACATCTTTTCGTTAGTTTTAAGGTGAATCAATCTATGAAACATGGGAAAGATTTAAAGATCTCCTCAGGAAATGTCCACATCATTCGATACCAGATTAATTAATAATTCAAACCTTTTACAATGGATTAGTTGGATCTCTTAGATCAATTATCGATGCTACTGCTGGTGGAACATTAATAACTAAACAGTTTTATGATGCTTATGCTTTAATTGAACAAAATGACTACTAATAATTTTCAATGGCCTTCTGTAAGGTTAAATCTAAAATGGTAGCTAGTGTTCATGAAAATGATGCTTTTGCAATGTTAGCAAATCAAGTTGTTGCAATTTCAATGAAGATAGACCAATTTTAGAGGAATTTTTTCAGCCAAATTCCATGATTGAAGAAAATTCATTAGGCCAAATGGTTGATTCTTATTCTTCATCGGAAAATTTGAATGTTACAAGAAAGCATAATAACCCATATTCCAATTATTATAACCCTGGTTGGAAGAACCACCCAAACTTTAACTGGAATACCAATAATCAAGATGGTATTAATCAACAATGGGGGAACCACCAAGTAAACCCATTGAGGAATTGGAACAACCAGTGAAATAATAATTATATACTAACCTATCCTCCAAGTTTTAAGAATGGTTTACAATTAAAGAAGAAGTTGTCTATTGAAGAAGTGGTGTCACATATGGGAAATCAATTGTAAATTCAAGAAACAACCATCAGAAATATTGAAAATCAATTGGGGCAAATTGCAAGTTCATTAAGTAATAGATCCCAAGGAATGCTTCCAAGTAATACTGAAGTGAATCCAAGTGATAAGAATAAAAAGCATGTAAAAGCAATTCAATTGAGAAGTGGAAGAGAGTTGGAAGGTAGAGTTCAGAAAGAAACTGAAGTAGAGAAAGAAGAGATTGAAGAACCAAAAGAGGACGCTCTGAAAGGTTTGAAAAGACCAATTTCTCCACCTAAGGTTGATTTGGAAAAGCGACTAAATCCATTTCCTTAGAGATTTCATCAACAAAAGTTGGATAAGCAACATTTAAAATTCTTGGAGATATTTAAGAAGCTTACCATATAGAAACCCTAAAGTATTTTTAAAATTTGAAACTCTTTATCTAACTCATGTCACCATGAGTAAAGATTGAGTTTAAACACTCAATGGACTCAAATCAAAACTTTATTAGGATTAATCCAACATTAACCTTAATTAACTCAATTAATACTTAATTAAATTAGGATTAAAGACAAAATTAAAATCTTATTAGGTTAAACCACACATTAAACCTAGTTAATTCTCTTTTAGCCTTCGTTACATTAGACTTAACTTTAATTAAGCTTAAGACATCACTAGGCTTAATTAAACCCATTAAACCTTAACTAAACTAGGTTTAACACAAAATCAAACTCTCACTAAGCTTAGACATCACAAAGTTTAATTAAACCTCCTAAACCTTAATTAAGTCAGATTTAATACAAAATCAAACCCTAATTAGGTCTAATCCATTAGACCTAATTAAACTATTAAGTTTTAACTAAATTAGACTTAATCAACCTTGAAACCAATTAGACTTAACCCTAATTAAGTCTAATTATTCAATTAAACCTTACCTAAATTATGTTTAATTAATCCTATATCAATTAGACTTAACTTTAATTAAGTCTAACTAATCAATTAAACCATACCAAATAAGGTTTAATTAATCCTATATCAATCAGACTTAACCCTAATTAAGTCTAATTAATCAATTAAACCTTACCCAAATTAGATTTAATTAATCCTAAATCAATTAGACTTAACCCTAGTTAAGTCTAATTAATCAATTAAATCTTTCCCAAACTAGGTTTAGTTAATCCTTAACCAATCATGCTTAACCTTAATTAAGACTAACTAATCAATTAAACCTTACTAAAACTATGTTTAATTAATCATAAACCCATTAGACTAAACCATAATTAAGTCTATCACATTAGAATTAATTAAACTATTAAACCTTAACCAACTAAGGTTTAATCAATCCTAAATTATAATTAAATCTATCACATTATACTTAATTAAACTATTAAACCTTAACCAACTAAGGTTTAATCAATCCTAAATCATAATTAAGTCTATTACATTAGACTTAATTAAACTATTAAACCTTAACCAACTAATGTTTAATCAATCTTAAACCCTAATTAAGTCTAACACATTAGACTTAATTAAATTATTAAATTTTAACTAACTAAGGTTTAATCAAACTTAAACTTCAGTTAGGTCTAACCCATTATACCTAATTCAATTATAAAACTTTAATTAACTAAGGTTTAATCAAATTTATATTTTAATTAAGTGTACATTATTATACTTAATTAACATTTAAGCCTTACTTAAATTAGGCTTAATTAACCTCAAATTCTGATTAAGTCTAGCTTAGTTAAATCTTAATTTTTACTTAATAATATTTGAAAGATATTTTAGTTCTAATTATGTCTAATCTAATTAGACTTAGTTAACATATGAGTATTACTTAAATAATACTTAAACCTTAATTAAGTCTATTTTAACTAGACTTAATTCAAGGTTCAACCTACATTAAACCTAACTCAATATATCTACTTTAGGATCAACCTAAACTATACCCAAGTTAACTCAACTTTAGATTCAATCTATATCGAATTTAATTCAACATTTCAAACTTAAGTTCAAACAGACATGAACTCAATTTAACTCAAATTTAGATTCAATCTACACTGAATCTAGCTTAACATTTATAACTTAAGTTCAAACAAACACGAACTTAAGTTAACTCAACTCAAGATTCAATCTATATTGAATCTAACTCAAAACTTCTAACTTAAGTTCAAACTGGCATGAACTCAAGTTAACTCAACTTTAGATTCAATCTACATTAAATCTTACTTAACACTTCTAACTTGAGTTCAAATAGACATGAACTCAAGTTAACTCAACATTGGATTTAATCTACATTGAATCTAACTTAACACATCAAACTTAAGTTCAAAAAGACATAAACTGAAATTAACTCAACTTTAAATTCAATCTACATTGAATCTAACTTAACACTTCTAAGTTCATACAAACATGAACTTAAGATTAACTCAAAATTTCTTCGACCCAAGTTAAATTAAACAATAAATTCAAACCACATTAAACTGAAATTAAATTTTGACTCAAAATCAATTAAAGTTCAAACTACTTAAATGAACAAATCAAAGATATTAGATTCAAACGACATTGAATCTAATTATCAAAAGATTTTATTAAAGACTAATCCATATTGGACTTAACACTTCTTCTAGATACAAATGACATTGAATCTAGAATTCTAAAATCTAACTTATGTTAGATTTTATCTGAGTCTAACATAATTAGACTTAACATTAGATTCAAAAGACACCGAATCTAAGATTCTAAAGTCTAACTTATGTTAGATTCTATCTAAGTCTAATTTAGACTTAATCAAAATTATTAGAGTCAAATGACATTGAATCTAGTTTCCAAACATGATAACGATATTAGATCTAAATCTTTAAATTCAAATAAAATTGAATCTAAATTTCTAGATCTAATCAGATCTTAAGCATGATTTCTCAAATCCAATCAAATTTTTAGATTCAATCGACAATGAATCTAAATGACATCGAATCTAAATTTTCAAAACTTGAATCTTTAGTTTAAAAAGACATCGAATCTAAGATTTTAACATGAAATGACATAAAAATATTAAAATAATTGTAAACAACCTAAAATTTTCCAACCTAAAAATGGAAAAAAGACATTAAAATTTTAAAAAAACCCTAATGAACAAACATCGTTAAATACAACTTGAACCCCAGTGTTATTAGTCTACGAAGATTTTTAAAACAACACAATCCTGGTTGCTGACAGAAATTTTCAGCCTTGGTTTAAACACCTATCAGACTAAGTAGATTAAGGTTCCTGATAACCCTGGGATGATAGAGCTAGTGACATCTTGACCGGGTTAACCAATAGTGTAACCGATTAAAATAAAGATTTAAAAAGTAGAATTAACATTATTTATTTTAAATCTGACATCATTTTCTTTTGCAGGACAAAAATATATTTCTTTTTAGATTTTATTTGCATATTATAGGGTGTGCTAACACTGTTTTGCAGACGACATTAATTTCATTTTAGATTTCCTTTGCATGTTATAGGGTGTGCTAACTCTATTTTGCAGGATGACATTCCAAAGACAGGATAAACGACATCGATAAAACAAAATAAAGCAAACAACAAAATGACAAAACTAAGATATTTATGAGGTGTGGAATTGGAGATTTTAGAGTGACAGGCTAAAATCCTCAATTCGGTCCTATCATTTGGGTGCTGAAGTGTAGATGTTAGCCCTCCGACGAGGGGAACGTGAGATCTCTGAAGTCAGAGCCGGTATCCTCCCAGCCTAGCCGCAGATTCAGTAACTAATCATAGGATTAGTCAATGTTCTTTATGCCTAGACCAAAGAGTAAAGAATAGGTATGCTCCTATTTGGCACAACACCATTTTTAAACTAATTCTAATTATCTGTTCACTTAAATATCTCAACAAAGGAGAAAGATTCTTGCTTATATATTTGAACTTCACTTTAATAGACTTAGTTAATTATTAGTAGAATTAGTTTAATTTTAGTTTCATATTATTGTCGATTGCGTATTAGTGATAGATAGGCAATTTCGATTTAGTTGTGATTCTAAATTGATTTCTATAATCCTAGTATGTAGCCTCTAAAATATTCCCGGTGGGATCGATATCGAGGACACCACAAGGGCCCTGTAGTACTTGAGCAATACGTGTTCTTGCATTTAAAGGTAACTCTGCGATTAAAGATTATAATATATAATTGTTAAAAAAATTAAAATTACGCTCCAAGTCAATTTGGTGCTATTGCTGAGTATTTAAATCTTCTAATAGTGGTATCGAATTCTCATATTTTTAAGTATATTAAAAACCGTGGTCAAGTTTTTAGCGTCGTTGTTGAGGAATATAACATAATTAGAGTAACAGACAATTTAGGACTGTTATAAACCATTTTAATAGAATTGTAACTTATTTAGTTAATTGTTTTGCTATGTACTGATTTCAATTGTATGCGTAAATTTGGTTCTGAAAATCTTATACCCTACGATTCAGAATTAGAATGCACTATTAGGAGAATTATAAAACTAAGAACAAAACCTTTAAATTTTGAAACAATGGAAAACAACGTAAACAACCAAAGAATAGAAAATGAACATCAATCTAGACTACTAAGAGATAACGCTAACCCTACATTAGACGAAATTCACTTAACAATCCAAAATCCTGATGTAGTTGCTAATTCATTTGAGCTTAAACCTGCAATTATCCAAATGGTACAAAACAATCAATTTGGTGGAACTTCAAATGAAGATCCTAATTTACATCTAACAAGTTTTATAGAACTTTATGCTACTTTTAAGTACGATAGAGTGTGATGATGCTGTCAAACTTAGACTTTTTCCTTTTTGACTAAGGAATAAAGCTAAGGCTTCGTTAAATTCATTAGCACCTGGATCTATTAGAACTTGGGGGAACGTTCACAAAATTTCTCATCGAAATATTTTCCACCATCTAAGACTATTAAGCTTAGAAATGATATCACTTCTTTGAGTTAGTATGAGGGAGAATTGATACATGAATCTTTGGAAAGATTTAAAGAACTTCTTAAGAAATGTCTACATCATGCTTTACAAGATTGGTTAATTATTCAAACATTTTATAATGGATTAGCAGGATCTCTTAGATCTATTATTGATGCTGCTACTAGTGGATCACTAATGTTTAAACCTTTTGAAGAAGCCTATGCGTTAATAGAAGAAATGGCTACCAATAATTTTCAATGGCCTGCTGAAAGGGTAAATCCTAAGAGAGTAGCCAGTATTCATGATTTATATGCTTTAACTATGATAGTTTCTCAAATTGCTGTTCTTTCAAAGAAAATAGATCAATACGGAATGAATCTCTCAAACGCCTCCAGTGTTAGAAGAAAATTCATTATGACAAATTGTGGATGCTCAATCTTCAAATGAAACTATAAATTTAATAAATAATAGACAAAATAACCCTTATTCAAACTATTATAATCCAGGTTGAAAAAATCATCCAAACATTAATTGGAATAACCATGGTAATGCAAATCCTGTTAATCCTCAGTGAGGGAACGATTCTGTAAACCCATTAGGAAATATAAATAACCAGGGTAATTCTAATTATAGACCTTCTAATCCACCAGGTTTTTATAATAATTCACAATTTAAGGAGAAGAAGTTGTTTATGGAAGAATTAGTTTTGAATATGGGTAATCAATTACAAAATCAAGGAGCTGCTATTAAAAACATAGAAAACCAATTGGGGCAAATTGCTACTGCACTAAGCAATAGACCTGTTGGAACTTTACCTAGCAATGTTGAAGTAAATCGTAAAGAACAAAGAAGAGAACAAATTAAGGCTATTCAATTGAGAAGTGTAAAAGAGTTGGAAACAAAGATTCAAAAAGAAACTGTAGTTGAAAAGGAAAAAGAAGAAACTGAAGGAGAAAACAAAAGTTTATATCCTAATTTTCCTCTGAAACCTATGAAAATTACTGTTGAAAAACCTCCACCACCATTTCCTCAAAGACTAAAGAAACAAGATAAAGGAAGAAGATTTGCTAAATTCTTAGACATTTTGAAAAAATTGTCAATAAATTTTCTTTTTGTTGAAGCTTTGGAACAAATGTCTGATTATGTTAAATTTATGAAGGATATACTCAACAAAAAAAAGGAAGTTACTAGATCATGAGACTGTTTCACTAAGTGAAGAGTGTAGTGCAATAATTAAAAAAAAGCTTCCTGAAAAACTTAAAGATCCTGGTAGTTTCACTATCTCGTGTGATATTGGTGAAAAATTTTATGGGCGACCATTATGTGATTTGGGGGCTAGCATAAACTTGATGCCTCTATCAAATTTTAAAAGGTTGGGAATTGGATAGATTTCACCAACTTCTGTAACTCTAGAGTTAGATGATCGATCTATTACACATCCTAAGGGAGTTGTAGAAGATGTTCTGGTAAAGGTTCATAAGTTTATTTTTCCTGTGGACTTTATCATTTTAGATATGGAAGAAGATAAAGAAATACCAATCATTTTAGGAAGTCCATTCCTAGCTACAGGAAGAGCCATGATAGATGTTCAAAAAGGAGAATTGACAATGAGAGTAAACGATCAAGAAGTAACCTTTAACATCTCAAAGTCAATGAAATATCCTTCAATAGAAAAAGATGATAAATGTTTTAGAAAGGATATATGTGATTATCTGAAATGAGAATATTTCAAAGAAAATTATGAAGAAAAATAAGATATACAAAAAGATAATTATGATGAAAATGATAGTGAAAAGCAGATTATATTCAGGAGAAATTTGAAACGCTCAATTCAACAACACTAGAAAACGAATCATTAATTTCATCTGTTGTAAAACCCCCTGAACTTGAACTAAAAAATCTTCCAAAAGATTTGAAGTATGTATTTTTAGGAGAGTTTTCAACATTACCAGTAATTGTATCCTCAGACTTAAATGAAACTCAAGAATAAAAATTAATGGATACATTAAAAAAATATAAAAAATCTTTTAGTTGGACTTTAGCTGATATTAAAGGAATTAATTCTTTGATTTGTATGCACAGAATTTTATTAAATAAAGAACAGAAACCAAGAATTAACCCACAAAGGAGATTGATCTTATTATGAAAGATGTAGTTAAAGAAGAGATTTTAAAATGGTTAGATGCTGGAATTATATATCCTATTTCGGATAGTACTTGGGTAAGTCCAATTCATTGTGTTCCTAAGAAAGGAGGAGTAACTATTGAAGTAAATGAAAATAATGAATTAATACCTATCAGACAAGTTTCTGGATGGCGTATTTGTATTGACTATTGAAAATTAAATGCTGCCACACGAAAAGATTACTTTCCTCTTTCTTTTCTAGACCAAATGTTGGATAGACTTACTGGACACAAGTACTACTGCTTTCTGGATGGATATACCGGTTACTATTAAATACCTATTGCTCCTGAGGATCAAGAGGAAAAAACATTTAGTAGTCCTATTGGAAATTTTGCTTTTCGAAGAATGCCTTTCGGACTATGTAATGCACCTGCAACATTCCAAAGATGTATGATGTCTATCTTTAGTAAGTTAATAGATAATATAATAGAAGTATTTATGGATGATTTCTCTGTGTTTGGAACATCATTTGATGCATGCTTAAATCATCTTGAAAAAGTATTAGAGCTATGTCAAAGAACTAACTTAGTTCTAAATTGGGAGAAATGTCAATTTATGGTTGCAGGAGGAATTGTATCAGGGCATAAAATTTCAAAAAATGACATGGAAGTAGACCCTACAAAAAAACAAGTAATAGCTAAATTACCACCTCGTACTACAGTCAGAGGGATAAGAAGTTTTCTTTGACATGCTGGTTTCTACAGGCGCTATATTAAAGATTTTTCAAAAATTACCAAACCTCTATGCCAACATTTAGAAAAAGAAAAGAAATTTAAATTTACCGAAGATTGCTTAAATGCCTTTCAGTTATTAAAGGAAAAACTAATCACAGCACCTGTAATAGTTTCATCTGATTGGGAGAAACCATTTGAATTAATGTGTGATGCTAGTGATTATGCTATTGGAGCTGTTCTTGGACAAATATATGATAAAGTTTTAAAGGTTATATACTACGATAGTAGAACTCTTAATGATGTTCAAATTAACTATATAGTTACTGAAAAAGAGTTACTAGGTATTGTATATGATTTTGTAAATTTAGATCATATTTAATTAGAACTAAATGTATTGTGCATACTGATCACTCTGCTATTAAATATCTGATGCAAAAGAAGGATACTAAACTAAGATTAATTAGATGGGTACTTTTAATGCAAGAATTCGATTTTGTGGTGATTAATAGAAAAGGAACTGATAATCAAATTGTTGATCATTTTTCAAGACTAGAATATCATGAATCGTCTGATACCGACAATGAAATTACAAACTGTTTCCCTGATGAAAAACTTTATAATATTAATGAGTGGAAAATATCTTTGTATGCTAATATTGTTAACTATATAGTAAGCGATATTTTGCCACATATGCTAACTCTGCAGCAACGGAAAAATTCATTCATTATGCAAAAGTATATTTTTCGGATGAAACATATTTATATAAGCAATGTAACGATCTTATTATTAGGAGATGTGTGCCTTATGAAGAAACTGAACAGATTATTCAAAAATGCCACGATTTTGAATTTGGAAGACATTTTGGCATTGACAAAATTACGCATAAAATTTTGCAAGCTGGATTTTATTGGCCTACTCTCTTTAGAGATGTTTACAGATATATCAAAATTTGTGATAGATGCCAACGAGTAGGTAATATATTTAGAAGAAAGGAAATGCCTCCGAATTTCATGTTAGAAGTAGAAATTTTTGATGTTTGGGGATTAGATTTTATGGGACCATTTATTCCTTCATTTTGGAACTTATATATTTTAATTGCAGTTGATTATGTATCAAAGTGGATTGAAGCACAAGCTTTACCTCGTTGTGATGCTAAAAGTGTTTTAAGATTCTTAATGAAAAACATTTTCATAAGATACGGAATGCCGAGAGTGATTATCACTGACGGAGGATCTATCTTAGGAATAGATAAATTCAAAGAATGGAAGAAAAATTTAATATTGTTCATAGATTCTCTACTGCCTATCATCCTCAAACTAGTTGTTTAGCTGAAGTTTCTAATCGTGAGATTAAATAAATTTTTAAGAAAACTGTAAATCCTAGTAGAGTAGATTGGTCTACAAGACTGCTTATAAAACTCCTATTGGTATGACTCCTTATAGACTTATATAATGAAAAACTTGTCACTTATCAGTAGAATTGGACATAAAGCATATTGGGCAATTAAAAAATTCAACTATAATTTGAAAAATACTGGTGAGAAGAGATTATTGCAATTGATTGAATTAGAAGAATTAAGAAATGAATCTTATGATAACGATAGAATTTATAAGGAAAAACTGAAGTTAATGCATGATTAGAAGATTAACCAAGAGATCTTTGAACCAGGGCAAGAAGTTTTGCTTTATAATACAAGGTTGAAATTATTTCCTGGGAAATTGAAGTCTTGTTGCTTAGGACCCTTTACTGTGACTCAGGTTTACACTTATGAAGCTGTTGAAATAGAAGATCAGAAGACTAGGAATACATTTAAAGTAAATGGACATAGATTAAAACCATATTTTGAGGGTAAAAGACCAAATTATAAAGAGGTTTTAATGCTCAGTCAACCTGAATAACACCTGAATAGGTCGCGCTGACGACGTTGAACCAAGCGCTTTATGGGAGGCAACCCATAGTTATCTTTATTTGTTGTGTGTTTGTTTGAGTTTTTCATTAGTTTGTAGTAAAATTGAATTCTACTACTTGAATTTGACCTTTGATTATAAAAAATTTGGATCCATAGAGAAAATTTGGAACGTAATTGACCACGGCGTAAAAGTGCAAATTTTTGCCTAGGGAGCCGACGGTGCGCTTGACGGCAACAATGGTGGGTTTTTCCTAAGAGTCATGGAATTAATTGCACAAGGCTCACCGATGGCACCATCGAGGCCGCCGACAGCGGGATCGGCAAGTGGACTGTTTTTCAAGCTCGAAATGACGGTTTTTGGTGGTTTTTAGCGAATTCGCCTCTTATAAACTCACATGGACGGTTCTTAAACACTTGAAATCCCAAAAACAAAGGGAAACTACTTTCAATTCCTCTCTAATGGCCTCTAATTCACTAGATTACCCAAGATTTTAAGTTTACAACTGGAGAAAGTTCGTCAGTATCGAGGCGCAACGACTTTTCAATAAGGTGATGTCCAAGAGAAGGCTTATCAAGGAAAGAGGATTTGTTAATCAAGGATTAAGAAATTCTTTGTCACTAATTGAAGAAATGATTGTACGGTGAAGATGGGAAGTTTTTTGCTATACTACTGCCGTAGCAGTCTTTCCAGTGGTAAATGAATTCTACGCCAATTTACATGGAATCAACCAAGGAAGTGTCTATGTGCGAGGTAGGTGGATAACATTCAATTCTGGAAGAATCAATGAGTTATACATGCTTAAAAATGTTCCTGTCTGCCATTAGTCAAATTTTGTGACGAAGAGAGACAATAAGAATGAAATATATCAATATTTGACAGACGAATCCAATGACTGGGAAGTTAGAGAAAACGGGGACGTTAATTTTTTTGCAACGCTTTTAAATCTTGTTTCAAAAAATTAGCACTTTTTCATATCTGCGAAGTTATTGCAGATAATGAAAATTGGCAAAGTCACAAAAGAAAGTGCAATTTTGAACTACTGCATTCAAATGGGATGGCCCATTGATATTGGATCAATTATTGTGAAGTCTGTGTTTGAACTGATCGTTCCAGGATCATTTCATGGGCTTGACATCCTTCCACAATTTTATCAATATGCAGTTTGTTTCAAGTTTTGTACGAGATTTGGGAGAAAATATTGCTAACCTGGGAACCTTTAGACCCAACTCGTTTGTTCCCAGCCAATGATGAGGAGAATGAGACGGGCGTGATCATGGATCAAGCATCGCAGAATTCTGTTCCTATTCAACCTCTAGTGGCGGACAAGATACCGATGATCTTACACTGAATTAAGAATCTGGAGAAGCAGGTACAAAATTTAATGAGTACAGTTAACAACATGTCTGATTTATTTGATTATATCGATTGGAGAACGAAAGAACATTTTGATCATACTGGGCAATTTGAAGCGAGTTTGATACGCTTAATGAAGAAGATGGGATGGATTGATGAAGATTCAATTGAAGAATTACCATTCCATCCTTTTTATAACCTGTTTGTTCATGTTCAAGTGATGGGAGATGAAACGGAACAGCTAGCCGCATGGCATCCCAGTCAGCTGGTGGTGTCAAATGGGAGTTCACAGCGTGGGACTTTGATCCGCCGTACGTTGACGCGGTGCTATGCTAGTAAAGTAGGAGAATATGGATTTTCTGAATTATTTAAATCACCTAAACTTTAAAAATACGTAACTTGGTGTAGAATAATCATAAAAATAAAATAAAAATACTCTCTTACTCAGTGAATAGAGGAGAATAATGTGGAAATAGTTTGAAATTTATTTGATGCATGTATGATCTTCACTAATTTTTCCAAGGTTAGAGGAGACCTCTATGAGGAGAACTATATTTTTTAAGTTTTTACATCTATTTTGATAAATTAATTTCAATAATTAGCATGTTAATTAAAAACACTAAGAAAAATTATGGTAGGTTCCCTATGACCAGAGGAGCCTAAGAAAGATAGAAATTTGATTTCTCCATGTAATTAGGGTTAATTTAAATTATTGTAGGTTCCCATTGACCCAGCTCAATTTTGAAGTCCAACTTCAGGCCAGAAACAGGACATCCTTCAAAGCTTCACCAAAGTCAAATTAAACTCACCAAAACCATACCCACAGCAAGATAAAAAGTTCCCCACTGAATGCCCCATCACAAGGCCACTCCAACAGCGACTTCCATCAAAGCTCCAAATCGGGTATGGTCACTTTCATACCAAGGCAATTCACCAAGGCAAGAGGCTTCATCCCTGAGCTCCTGGGACTCCAATGAAGGAGTAGATCATCTCTGATGGAAGCTTCACTTCTTAGAGTCAAGGTATTGACCTCCCTTTCTTCCCGAGCATCTTTGAATTCTCCATGTAATTAGGGTTAATTTAAATCATCCTTAGACACATGAATATGTTTGCCATGCTTAGACGAGTCCATAGGATTAAACCCAAAGTGATTTAGCTGAGTGCAGCTCGAGAAATTAGGGTTTTAGTGTGGACGATCACGGGATCACACCAGACAGGTATGAAGACCGGCAACCATTGGATCGCACGTGTTTCTGTTAGAAGACTCTGATCGTGCCAGACGAGGAGATGAAATAGAACAGCAGGCTGCGTGGCATCCCAGTTAGCTCCCGGCGTCAAATGGGAGGGCATTGCATGGGACTTCGATCCGCCATAGGTTGACGCAGCGCTAAGCTAGTTAAGTGGGAAAATATGGATTTTTTGAATTATTTAAATCACCTAAACTTTAAAAATCCATAACTGAAAAATAATAAAAATAAAATAAAAATACTCTCTTGCTTAGTGAACAGAGGAGAATAATGTGGAAATTGTTTGAAATTTTTTCGGTGCATGTATGATCTTCACTGATTTTTCCAAGGTCAGAGGTGGCCTCTATGAGGAGAACTATATTTTCCATGTTTTTCAATCTATTTTGATAAATTAATTTCAATAATTAGCATGTTGATTAAGAAAAGTATAGAAAAGCTATGGTAGGATCCCTATGACCAGAGGACCCTAGGAAAAATAGAAATTTGATTTAAGTCAATAAAAACAACTCTAATGGTTATTAAGGCTTAAATATCAAATAAAAATAAATTGGATTATATATAAATGTAATTTGCTCACAAACAATTGTCCACTAAACTTTAAAGGTCAGAGAACTCCCCATAAAAATTTCATGACACTTGGAGTTCATTTAGCCACCTAAATGAATATTCTAAGTGAAATGATGATTTTGAACATTAAACTAGTTTTAATAATTAAATACAACTCAAAAAATTGTCAAATTGATTTTGTGAGTTCTCTGTGATCAGATTAATTTTCTAAAAATAAAATTGGGATTTTATTAAAATTTTCATTTTTAACTATATTTTAAATATTTAAATAATTTAAAAATAATAATAAAAAAAAATATTAAAAATCATCAAATTCTTACATTTGGTCTCCTAGTCATTTCGGCACCATCCACATAATTTTCCTAAGCTTCAAAATCAAAATATTAATTTTTAAAGGCGTAAATTAATTTTTAAAAGGCTAAAACTGAATTTTGTTATTTTTCCACTAAAATAATTTTAATAATTAAAATAAAAATCATAAAAATATAAAATTTGTTTCTCTGGGTTCCCCGACCTCGGAATGACTTAAGAAAAATATAAAATTGAATTTTTAACCTTTAAAATAATTTATAATTAATTAAATCTCCTTAAATTAAAATAATTCTAATAATTAAATTAATATCAAAAATTATGAAATTTGGTTCCTCTTGTCTAGGTCTACCTTCAATAAAATTTTCAAAGTTAGGAGATTTGTTTTGGACAAGTGATTGAATTTTCATTTAAAATCCCCATTTTTACATTAAAATAAATATATAAATTAAATTAAAATTTGAAATATCACATTTTCTCCTCTAATGTTTTAATTAACCCTTAAGTGGGGTCACATGAAAGTTTCAAAGTCATTTGAGCTAAATTTAATGGATTATGAGGTGAGAAAGGCCTTTAGGGGTAAAATTATAATTTTATGGAATTTAGTCTTAATCATTATTTAGGCTGAATTAAGATGGGATAAGGGTAATAAATGACCTTAATCATTATGTTTGGATTATTTAAACATTAAGGGATAAATGGTAGAAACACATTACAATTGTTGCACCAAAACTAAAAATTTAAATTTCCTTAATCATCATAATTTGGAAGAAAATCAAATTAAAAGAACCTTAAAGTTAGGGATTGATTTTGGTAGTTAATATTCCACTAATCTAATACCCGTTCATTTGATGTTTAAATGATAATTCAATATTTTGATAAGAATCACAATCATGAAGGTCATTTAACTTCCTTTTTAAAGACATAAAAATACATACTAAAATCTTAAGGGCTTAGTAGTGAGCTAGGCTTAATCAAAGGAATAACTAATGAGAATTAAAATGTAGTTAGTTTTAAACTACTTTTGAAACATTACAAGCCCATTAAAATTTGATACATCTCTCCACAAATTAATTTTACCTATAGAGGCCCACCCACAAAATTCTTAAGTAAAGTATCAAATGATAACTATCCCGCCTTTTAGGCTGACTAAAATATTGACCCATTGATCACAAGAGTATGAAACAGATAAATTATTTAATAACTATGATAAATCCAAAAAAACCCCAAGGAAGCTCAAAAGTATTGTGAAACATCTAGGCCTCTCCTGGATTTTTTCACAAGTCTTCTGGACACCTTGTAAGACTATTGCACCTAACTCCAAGGAAGGTATTGGATTTGATACTCTAGAACCCCTAGATGATACAAAATTTTTCCTAGTAATCACCAAAGAGTTTTATTGTGAACAGACATTTGATCTTCCAATCGAAGATGCTCCTCCAGAATTGAAAGAGGAAATTAAATCATTAGTTGATGAATTAAAAAAAATAAATTTAGGGACTCATGAAAACCTGAAACAAACTTTCATTAGTTCATTTCTTAAAGAAATAGAAGCCAAAGAAAAAATTCAACTGTTAACAGAATATAAAAACTGTTTTGCCTGGACTTATGACTAAATGCTTGGGTTAGCTCCAAATGTCGCACTCTACAAACTTGGGAAAAATCAAATTGCAATCCCTGTTAAGCAAGCTCCAAGAAGGATGTGTGTCAAAATAGAATAACAAGTCATTGCCGAAGTTAAGAAACTAATTGAGGCTGGCTTCATACTAGAAGAATGTTACCAGACATGGCTGGCGAATGTGGTACCAGTTAGAAAAAAAATGGTAAAATAAGGGTCTGTAATAGACTTCAGGGACTTGAATAAAGCATGTACAAAAGATGAATTCTTTTTACCCATACCAAAACTAATAGTTGATATAGAATCCAAACATGTAGTATTTTCCTTTATGGATGGATCATCAGGATATAATTAAATAAAAATGTTTTCAGAATATGAAGCAAAACCAGCCTTAAGGACATCAAAAGGGATATATTGCTACAAAGTTAAGTCGTTTTGATTAAAAAATGCTGGAGCAACGTATCAAAGAGCCATGAGATGGATTTTTGATGAACTAATACACAATCAAGTTGAATGTTATGTGGATGATTTAGTTGTCAATAGTAATCAAAAATATGATCATGTGTACGATTTGATAATTGACTTCGAACGATTATAACATTATAATCTTAAAATGAATCCCTTAAAATGCACTTTCGGTGTCACTTCAGGGAAATTTTTAGGATTTGTTGTTCAACATCGTGGAATTTAAATTGATAAACTCAAAATAGAGGCTATCCTAAATATGCCTCCTCTAAAAAATATAACTCAATTGAGATAATTTCAAGGAAAATTAGCGCATATACTATGTTTTATTTCCAATCTATCAGGTAGGTGTCACCCTCTTACTGCCCTGACTAGAAAAGATACCAAATTTGTGTGGGATGAAAAATGCCAACACGCTTCTAAAAATATCAAACAATAATTGACGATACCTCTGTCGGCATATTTTTTTAGGTTGTGTGTTTTATTTTGAAAAGAGAGTTGCCTA
>CM040423.1:84347885-84383289 GCA_022702705.1 Papilionanthe hookeriana x Papilionanthe teres
GGATCCACATGTTCATCAAATTGGGGTTGGATTTGGTCTAAATTGGTACTGGGGATATTTAATTGAAGTTTAGAATTGAATTGAATCAAAATTGAGGTCAATTGGAGTGGTTTGGTTAGACATTGGGTCCATTTAGGTCAAATTGGGGGTTTTGGTAAAAGTTGGTTAAATTGATAAAATTGGCTTAAGGTATAGTTGAGCAAGATGAAATAGAGAATATTTGGGATTTTCAAGAATTTTCTGGTACTTTTTGGAATTTTTGGGTTAAAAGGGTATTTTGGGTATTTGTAGGGTATTGAGGGGTATTTTTGGGATTTTTGGTATATTTTGCCATGGATGGTCAAATTGAGTGAGGGGAATGTTTAGGATTGGTTTTGAGGAATTTAGGGTAATTTAGGCAATTTTGCAAATTTTTAGTTATTTCAAGGGCATTTGGTAGGTATGGTGGGTTTAGGGTCCCCGGGGTCAAAAATTGAAATTTTGGAAAAATGAAGATTGATCAAGTGTGAGGGAAATGAAATCATTTTGGTTGAGCCATGAAGCCATCTTAAGCCCACAAAAGCCATGAGAGGACTCATTTTAGGCACTCAATATGTTGTTCCTAACCCTCTTAGCCAGGGGCTTAGGGGTTGAGGTCCATCCACATGAGTTTCCTACATGAGTCAGGAAGCCAAGTCGGGTAATAGTGGTCTTAGGGTTTGGAATGTGTGTGAGAGTGCCAAGTGTGCAAGCTGGACCTCACCAAGACCAGGCCACCCAGGGTTGTCCTAAGCCTTGACCATCCTATAGGAACTCATCCTTGCATCTCCACACTTGACTTTCAACCTTCCAAAGGGGTTTGGAGGTTTATGGTCATCTGTGAGGTTCAAGTGGAGTTAAGAGGTGTCTGAATTTCTAAGTAGTGGGTTTCATTTCTTGTCCTCTAGGATAGTCAAGGAGAAGTCCTATGGCTAGATCCTAAGCACTAAGAAGAGAAAAGACCTCTCAAAAAATGAGGTCAACATGTGTATGTTAGTTTATTCTGTTTTAAAGATATTATAAGTAATTGTAGTTTACTTAACTGTTATTATTTTCTGTAACTTGTTAGTAGAAGTAAACATAAACTTTAATAGCAAATTGAGTATTGGATTTCAGTATTACTTTATCTATTGTATGAATCGTGCCTTCCTTGTAGGATCAATAACCAGGGCTGAATTAGAGCCCTGTATTACTTGATATGATGTGTATACTTGCATTGAATATTTAGACTTTATAAGATCATTATTAAATATATAAATTTGAGTTCATAAATTCTTGCAATATATAAAGTCCGTCCCCCATCAAGAGGTAACTCACGTGTTGCTAACAGGGTTTTCCTACGGTCTGAATGTAAGTATGGAACTCATTAAGTTGAGTTTAGTAAATTCATTTGGACTAAGTAAATCCGATAAAAATAGCAGTGCCGGGATGATGGAACCGTGGGATCTTAACCGGTGTAGCTATAATCAACTTTAATATTCCCCTAATAAAATCTTAAGACACCTCCATTCAAATATTTCTAAAACAAGACACTTCTCTTTTCTCCTCAATTGACACTTCTTTAAAATAAACCCGCTACGACAAGGAGCTTGGAGCATGCATAGTGGGCAGCACGGCCATCTTCAACAGCAAAACTTGTCTACACCAGCAAAACCATTCTTTAGTTTAAAACAACAAGCTATAGGACTTCAAGGTAGCTTGCCTAGTGCAACATAAATTCTCACCTTTTCTTTAGGCCCTTGTACAACCATGTTGTGCAACATAAGCCCTAACATGTTTTAGGATTCCGAGGTTGTCATCAGTTATGACATAAATCCTCCTATCTTCCAGGCCATTCACATGATCGATATCAAGTGAATGTAAGTCCTAAATAATAAAATTAGCAGGATGAAACACCAAATAAATATCCTAAATCAAAGCGAAACCAAAGGATAGTTTGGGAAGACATCAAGATTTTTCTTGAACAAATGCTCTTCCCCTAGCTTTCTCTCTTTTGGATTTTAACAAAATGAAATGTTCCAAAACTTAATCCATTCACCTATTGAATTTCCGACTATCACATTTTTTCTTTAAAAACCTTGCCTTTGGAAGTCATGAATATAAACATTTCCTGATCTATATTAAGAGTTTTCTTAGCTGATTTCAATTATCTAAGTTGTAATTAACTATAGGGGCTTGCCCTTCTAAGAAACTTACAGACTCTAGATTAATATAAACCCTATCTAATTCCTTCATATTAGGTAGGGGAAATTGTCGGTCAAAATGGTTCGCAGATCAAACAGATGTCATAAATTCTTTAGTTTATTTGATCAAGCTTCACCTCAAACCATCTACTTATTCTTCGGGATAAATACATTTCTTGTGGCGAAATGCTTGATTATTTAAACTATTATTTATATGAGATCGGATTGATTTCATATTCTTCAAAATAAAAATATTAATTTCAAAATTCATGTATATATATTAAATTAAATCAAATTTCTATTTTATAAAATTAAAACTCTTTTCAAACAAAACACCCAAAAACATATTTTTCAAAAGAAGAATAATTTTAAAGGCAGACATCCTAGAGTTGGAGCTTAAAAGCATATGAGACACGGCTAAGCTCCGGAACCTTGCTCTTATGTGTGGTAGTTACAAAAGAGGTGTTATTTAGTTTGTAATGTGATTTTGAAGAGGTTTTGAGGAATCTCTTGGTGAGAATGTAAGTAACCTCCTATTGGCGCCAAGTCTCATTCAAAATACTCTTGAATAAATGCATATTTTGGAAGATATGTTGAATCTGGACACAATTTGAAGAGATACAAAGGCTCCTGTTGAAAAAGTATTAAAAAGAAGACTTGAAGATTTGTTAGTGTGTGTGTGTGTGTGTGTTAGAGATTCTAGTTAGAGAGTAAATTAGAGTGTTTTAGTGTGGTTGTTAGGGAGTGTGTAAGTAGTGGAAGAGTGTTCCTTGATTAACTACTACTCCACTTCACCATTTCTACTTAAAAAATAGTATGTATTAGATTTAGATCAGAGATTTGGAGTCCTCAGAGTTGGGCGTCAACCAATAAGGAGCATTGTAAGGAAATTACAACGTTTCAAAGGAACTTCAAGAGTGTTGTGGAAAGGATTTATAGATAAGTCTTTATCTTTGTTATTACATTTGGTTTTTAATTAAGACTTCTTCTATTTTCACTATGATTTCTTTCTTTAAACTAAGTTGTTATTGTATTTTCTCTATGAATTCCGAGTAGTTTTCTTTATCTTTTACCTTAATATGAAGAAGTAATAAATTTATGGAAGAGTGGTGTGTGAAGTATAGGATTTCAATGCTGGAAGAAGTTATGATGATTCAAAACCTTGCACTTCATTTACTTCTTCATTTGGCCAATTAAGATGTTAAAATATGTTGTGAGAACATGCAATAACCTGTATGGTGTTGTCTCAATCAACAATTTGAAAGAATCACATGAGATTATATGGATGATAATGTAATTCATATGGTTGAGTGCAAATAAATAAGGAGATATATTTTAATGTGTGTGGGAATAGAGGAATTTAGAGTGACAGGCTAAAGCCCCAAATTTGATTTAATGTTTTATGTTTTGATACGAGATGTTAACCCCCAGGTGGAAGGAATTGAGGAAACTCTTGAGTGAGAGCTAGTATCTTTCCTGCCTAACCCGTCTTTAAGATTTATAAATAATAGATTAACATATGTTCTTTATAGCATCTCTAGTAAGGGTAAAGAATAAAATTGCTCCTATTTGGCACAACATATTTTTAGATACTTCCACAACAACAACTTCCATGACTTGTTACTGATTCTTAAAAAAGATAAAGATATTTTATTTGCATTTGCTTATGTCTTATAAATGTTGGATAAAGTTGTTGTTACCTTTATTTCAAATTCAAAAAATTAACAAAAATAAACAAATTTTCTTTCCCAGAATATTAACTTTAGTTTAAGTAAGATCATTCGTAAAAAGTAAATTTAATTTTATGTTTTATTGTATAACACTTTCCCTGTGGGTTTGATATCTTAGGGCTTAATCAGAAAGTCTTATATTATTTGATAATGATATGTATACTTCCATAGAATCCCATATTATAATATCATTAAAGAGAAGTATCAATTCATATATAAAACATAAGCATAAATATCTCAGAATCAGTTCCCGCTCAACGACGAGCAACCATATGAGCAGATACTACATGTGGAATAACCCAGTGCTAGACATTGGGAATTGTACTTCTATGGAGCCTCGTCAGCCCGAAGAGATAAGGGAAAAACAAACAGTTATACCAGACAAAGCAGTATTTGGACTGATCTTTTTGTGACACTAAATCTAGGAGTGTAAGGATTCTCCTACCACTTTACAGAGCCATGCACTAATAATGAAGCAGAATATGAATCACTAATTACAAGATTAGAATTGGCAATATTAATGGAAATAACAGACATTGCCATTTATGGCGACTCGCAACTCGTCATCCAACAAGTGGCAGGAAAATATAAGATTCTGAAGCTGAGAGAAAATACCACTGATATACAATGAAAATGCTAGAGCTGATTCCCAGTGTGACGTTCTATAAGGTTCCTTGAGCAGCCAATGCACATACGAACGCTTTAGCTAAACATGCCAAAGAATTGGCTTGTCCACTCGAAGAAGCTATAGACATTACAGTACGAGGATGTCATGTTTTTTAGCATATCGACCTCGACAGTTAACAAAGCTCGGCAAAGAATATGTAGCAGCTACTGTGGCAGATGATACAGAAGATTGACTTCAACCATAAATAAAATATTTGCAAACAAGAAGATTACCGGAAGAGAAGTCAACAGTGCATCAGATTTAGAAGAGGGCTTTTTCGTATTTTTTAATCGATAACGTTCTGTATAGAAGATCTTTCAATCAAATGTGCTTGAGATGCCTAAGCAGAGCAGAAGCCCAGAATATCATCAAAGAAGTGCACACCAGATTGTGTGGAGCACACCAGTCAGGGCCGAAGATGAAAATGAAGATCAAATGTCTTGGATACTATTGGCGAGCAATGATGACAAATTATATGGACATAGCTAAGAAATATCACCAGTGCAATGTGCGTGGAGTGGTCTTGTACCAACCTCAAAATGTTCTTGATCAAATTCACTCCGCTCTTTTCCTCGCTTTGATTTTGGTGCCATATTGTAAGTAAAAAAAATAATTCCAAATAATTTAAAAATCCAAAACATGGCACAAAATCTAAGCTTAAAATATTATATTAGGCCTAAATCCATGGATTTTCTACCAAAAAAGATTTTTTTCCTATAAAATTTTGTCACTTTTCAAATGTAGAGAATTCAATGGTTAAAATTCAAATAAACAATGCCAAAGTATAGATCTAACCTAGAGAAGTTGGAATTTTGTGCTTTTATACATTGAAACTTCATGAATCAAGCACAATAAGGAGCCTTAGGATTGGTTTTAGCAGGTTTTAGGATGGAACATGAAGCTTAGGTGTTAACAATGGTGGTTATATGGCTGAATTTTTTGATCAAGTGAACCGGCGCCTAGGCGCCAGTTATGGCACCTAGGCGCCAGATTCACAAAAAATTCAAAAAAAGTTCCCAAAATTTTATATTATGTATTATTTTAGGTGTTTCTAACCTCTGTATACTTAAAATTATGTTGAAAACTTCATTAAACATCTCCCAGAAATTAAAGAGAATATCCAAGTCCAAAATAGATTCCAAACTTAAGATTCATTCCAAACATAATTTGATACAATCAAACTCAAGTTTCACTTCATTTTGTTTCAGATCTTCAAGATAAAGTTCAAACAAATATAGAAAACACACATACATAACTTCTCACAATTCACAACAACACATAACACTCACATAAATCACTTACACAACACATCAAGAAAATTACTTAACACTTCGTATTCACAATCAATTTCTCCACATAACGTCAACCTAAATTTAAGGATTCACATCAGAACCTTCGTTAGTTCCACAAGGTAATTCACTATGAATAAAGGAGTGAAACAAAGGGACGCGAGGAAATTTCAAGACCGTCTTTTCATCAATCCAATTGTTTTGAGCATACATGGTTACCTGGTGGTCTTCAAATGCAGTCAAATGGACAGATTGTACCTTCATTTGCCATTCCATATGCTCATATTGATGGTACATCTCATGCATCCTTTCTCCAATATGCATCACTTCTCCCTCAATCTTCTCAAGTTGACCAAAAGCTTTCGCCAATGTCATGGCTAAGTAGCCATTGAAGTAGGTTTGTGAATGTTTGTGCATAAACTTGGCTTTCCCTCCATTCTTCATTGTTAGTCTCTCCATAAAAGCAATCTACCATTTCTTTTCTCTCAAAAGTGTAATTCTAGGGTGGAAGTTTGAGGGCTTGACTTTTCGGGATGAAGATGTAGTGTTTTATAAACATTTGAGTGGGTAAAAACTATATTTAGGCAGTTTTACCACGATACAGAACTGTGGAGCCTAGGCACCAATTAGCGTTTAGGCATCAGGAATTCGGATATCGGGCGCTTAGGAACTGTGGCACCTAGGCACCAGAATCTTGAAATTCACAGGTTTTCCCTTCATCAAATTTTCATAAGTTTCACTCCAAAATTGGGTCTAAAAGTGGTTCAAAAGATATGTAACTAAGTGAAGTCACATATAATGCACACTTAATATCGAAAAAAATTAAATCATAATATGGGTTGCCTCCCATAAAATTCTTGGTTTAACATCATCAGTTCGACATAACCAACAATTTATTCCAAATGGGTTAAATATAACACATCTTTAAAAGATGGCAAAGTTCCTCCAATATAGGGCTTCAATCCTTGTCCATTTACTTTAATTATTGAATTTATTTACTGATCGATTATATCCACCGCTCCACAAGGATAAACTTTCTTAACAATAAAAGGTCTTGTCCATTTGGATTTCAATTTTCTTGGAAAAAAAATTTAATCTTAAATTATATAATAAAACTTCTTCTTCAGGCTCAAAAGTCTTTCTTAATATTCTTTTGTCATGCAGCTTCTTCATTTTCTCTTTATAAATTCAATCACTTTCATATGAATCATTTCTAATTTCTTAAAGTTCATTCAATTACAATAATCGTTTATCTACAACATCACATAAATTGTAATTAAACCCTTTAATCGCTCAATAAGCTTTATGTTCCATTTTAACAGGTAAATGACAAGGTTTCCATATATGAGCTTATATGGTTACATTCCAATAGGAATTTTATAAGCAGTCCTATAAGCCCATAAAGCATCATTGAGTATATCAGCCCAATTAGTTCGCTTTGGGTTAACTGTTTTCTCTAAAATTCTTTTAATCTCTCAATTTGATACTTCAGCTAATCCACTAGTTTGGGGATGATAAGCTGTTGATATTTTACAGTTAATCCCAAATTTACTCATTAGTCTCTGAATCGTAAAATTCTTGAAATGACTTCCCCATCTGTAATAATTATTCTTGGCATTCCAAATTTGGTAAAAATAATTTCAATTAAAAATTTTTCAACACTTTTAGCATCACAATGAGGTAAAGCCTTAGCCTTAATCCATTTTGAAACATAATCAACAGCTAATAATATATAAATTTTTTCTGAAGAATGAATAAATGGTCCCATAAAATCTAAACCCCATACATCAAAAATTTCCACTTCCAAATTAAAATTTTGAGGCATTTCATCTCTCCTAGAAATATTACCTATACGTTGATAGCGATCACATAATTTAACATAATTGTAAATATCCTTAAATAATGTAGGCCAATAAAACTTGAATTGAAAATTTTAAAAGCAGTTTTATCAATTCCGAAATGCCCTCCAAATTCAGAGTTGTGGCATTTTTGAATAATCTCAAAAGCTTCTTCATACGGAACACATCTTTGTATAATAGAATCCTTACAGTGTTTAAACAGAAATTGATTATCCCAAAAGTAAAATTTCACATCATGTAAGAATTTCCTTTTCTGTTGATGATCTAATCCATATGGAATAATGTTACTAGCTAAACAATTAACTATATCAGCATACCATGGGATTAATTCATCAGAAACAGTATAAAGTTGTTTATCACGAAAAAAAATCATTAATTTCTTCATTATCATTCAATTGCTTATAATTTTCTATTCTTGAAAGATGATTGGTGATTGATTATCAAACCCTTTTCTATCAACTACTTGAAAGTCAATTTCTTGCAAAAGAATGATCCATCTAATCAATCTCGCTTTAGCTTCTCTTTTTGTCATCAGATATTTAATAGTAGAAGGATCTGTATGCATAATATATTTATTCCCAAGTAAATATGATCGAAATTTGTCAAAGGCATATACTATAGCCAATAGCTCTTTTTCAGTAGTAGTGTAATTAATTTGAGCTTCATTAAGAGTTTTACTGGCATAATATATAACTTTAAAAATCTTATCATATCTTTGTTCTAAAGCTGCCCCTATAGCCTAATCACTCACATCGCATATTAATTCAAATGGTTTTTCCCAATTAAATGCAACTACGATAGATGCAGTTATTAATTTTTCTTTTAATAAACTAAAGGCATTTAGGCAATTTTTATCGAATTCAAATTTTATATCTTTTTCTAAAATATGGTATAAAAGTTTAGTAATCTTGGAAAAATCTTTAATATATCTTATATAAAATCCAGCATGTCCAAGAAAACTTCTTATACCAGTTTTATTAGTTAGGGTTTGCAATCCAGCAATAACATGAATTTTTGTTTGATCAACTTCCATTCCATTAATAGAAATTTTATGTCCCAGTACAATTCCTTCTGTAACCATAAATTGACACTTCTCTCAATTTAGAACAAAATTTGTTTCTTGATAGCTCTTTAAAACTTTAATCAAATTATGTAAACAAGAATCAAAAGAAGTTTCAAATACAGAAAAATCGTCCATAAAAGTTTCAATTCCTTTTTCAATTAAATCTGAAAAGATAGCCATCATACAGCTTTGAAAAGTAGTTGGTGCATTACATAACCCAAAAATCATTCTGCGAAAAGCAAAAGTTCCGTGAGGACTTGTAAATGTAATCTTTTCTTGATCTTCAGGAGTTATAGTTATTTAATGATAACCAGAATATCCATCTAAAAAACAGAAATATGATTGTCCTGCTAATCTTTCCAACATTTGATCTAAGAATGGAAAAGGAAATGATCTTTTCTGTGGAAGTATTTAATTTCCTGTAATCAATACAGATTCGCCACCTAGTAACTTGTCTTGCTGGAATCAATTCATTATTTTCATTTTTGACAACTGTCACTCCTCCTTCCTTGGAACACAATGAATAGTACTAACCCAAGGACTATCAGATATTAGATAAATTATTCTAGCATACAACCATTTTAACATTTCATTCTTAACCACGTCTTTCATAAGAGGATTTAGTCTCATTTGAGGTTTAATACGAGGTTTACTGTCATTTTCCAATAGTATTATGTGCATACATATTGATGGGCTTATTCCTTTAATATCTTCTATTGTCCATCTAAAAGCTTCCTTATACTCTTTTAAAACTTCAATCAATTTCATCTCTTGTTCTGTAGTTAATTCAGAAGATATAATAACAGATAAATTTAATGATTTCTCTAAGAAGGCATACTTTAAAGGAGAGGGTAATTCCTTTAATTCCAATTTAGGAGCCTTTTCAATTGATGGTTTGAATTTATTACTTTTAGTTTTATCCAATATTTCTAAATTTTCATTAATATAATCAATATCTTTTATATAATCTTTAGAATCATTTTCATCACTTAAATCTTTAGGATCTAAGAACTCTTCTTCTTTAGAAATGATGTGACATTTTTCTTGATAGTGTTGTGCTATCATATAATTAAAAATATCCATTCTGTAACACTTCTTCTTGTTATGATACCGCATTGATTTAAGAAAATGAATGTTACTTCTTGATGATTAACTCTTATGGTTAGGTCTCCTTTTTGTACATTTATCATAACACGTCCAGTAGCAAGGAAAGGTCTTCCTAAAATAATAGGAATCTCTTTATCTTCTTCCATTTCCAAAATTATAAAATGTACAAGGAAAATAAATTTATCCACTTTTACCAAAACGTCTTCTATCATTCCTCTTGGGTGAGTAGTAGATCGGTCTGTTAATTGTAAGGTTACAATAGTAAGAGATATTTCTCCCAAATTCAAACTTTTAAAAATGGTTAAAGGCATGAGGTTAATACTTGCTCCTAAATTGCATAAAGCTTTTCCATGAGATTTATCTCCTATAGCACAAGGTATAGTAAATCTTTCAAGATCTTTAAGCTTCTGTGGTAACTTTTTCCGTATAATTGCACTACATTATTCACTTAATGTAACAGTTTCAAAAGCTTCTCTTTTCATGTTAAGAATATCTTTCATAAATTTAGCATACTTAGGCATTTGTTCCAAAGCTTCAGCAAATGGAATATTAATAGTAAGCTTTTTTAATACCTCAAAAAATTTTGAAAATTATTGATCCAAATACTGTTATTTCAGTCATTGTGGAAATGAGGGTGGAGGTTTTTCAAATTCATCATGAGATTGTTTTTCTTTTTCATTAATTATTTCCTCAGGATTCTCAACTTCTTTCACTTCAGTCTCTTTTTAAATTTTATTTTCCTTTCCATTCTTTAGTTCTTCTCCACTTCTAAGTAATACAGCTTTAATCTGCTCTTGATCTTTTCCATTTTCTCTTGGATTTACTTCAAGAGTACTTGAAAGTGTTCCCTGTGGTCTGTTGTTAATTGCATTTACAATTTACCCCATTTGATTTTCACGATTTCTTATCGCAGCATTTTCACTTTATAACTGACTACCCATTTGTAAAATTAAATCTTCTATATACAATTTATTTTCCTTAAATTGTTGGTTATTAAAACTAGGAGGATAAGAAGGTTGATAGTTAGAATTACCTTGATCATTCCAATTTCCAATTTGGTTAGGTTGGTTATTGACCCATTGTGGATTTCATTATTCCGATTTAAGTTAGGGTGATTCTTCCAACCTGGATATAATAATTGTAATAAGGGTTATTTGTTTTGCTAGCGATAGCTTGCAATGTCTCTAAAGTTTGAGATTCATCAGTACTTCTAGAATTACCATTACTTAAATGCAATAATTGAGACAAACTATCTTATTTCTTAGATATTGCAACAACATAAGATACTAAAATAGAAAAGGCTTCATTTTCTTGTATACCAGCCACTCTTTTAGTATTTATTCTATCAAAAGGCCATTGAAAGTTATTGGTAATCATTTCTTCTATTAAAGCATAAGCTTCATCAAATGATTTAGTCATTAAGGAACCTCTAGCAACATCATCTACAATTGATCTAAGAGAACCTATTAATCTATTATAAAATATTTGTATAATTATCCAGTATGGTAAAGCATGATGTGGACACTTCCTAAGAAGTTTTTTAAATTGTTCTCATGCTTCATAAATAGTTTCTCCTTCAAATTGAGTAAATAAAGTTATATCAATTCTAAGTTTTTTCAGTTTTGGAAGGAAGAAAATACATAGCTAGAAATTTATGCACCATTTCTCCCCAAGTTTTAATAGATCCAGTTGCTAAAAATTTTAGCCACATCTTCCTCTTATTCCTTAAACAAAAAGGAAAAAGTTTAAGCCTAATAGCATCATCAGAAACGTTATCATACTTGAAAGTAGCACAAAGTTCTAGAAAGCTAGCAAGGTGTAAATTAGAATCTCTAGTAGGAGATCCACCAAACTGATTATTTTGGACCATTTGTATAATTGCGGTTTATGTTCAAATGAGTTTGCTGCTACAGTAAGGATTTGAATGCTTAAATGAATTTCATCAGCTGTAGGGTTAGCATACTTTCTTAAAGGTCTATGTTGATTTTGATTTCCATTTTCTGCAATATTTTGTTGCATATTATTGTGAGGTATATTATCCATTTCTAGGAAATTATAAATTCTTCTTTCTTTTCTAATTCTTCTTATAGTGCGTTCTAATTCATAATTATAAGGGATTAATCCTTAAGATCCTGAACTTCACATAAAAGAAATTATAAAATATGATTTAATTAATTAATGAAATTAAAATATAAATATTATATATAAAATAAAGTTTTTGTCTTTCCTTAATTATTTAATTTTTAGTACCAGATATCCCAATCTCCGGCAACAGCGCCAAAAACTTGACCCGGCCGTAATTACGCAAGTAAAATAGCTTATAAAATTATGGTCAAACATGACTACAAATCTAATTAAGCGGCTAATGTACAATAATTAAAGATTAATGTTTTGACAAATATAAATCGCACACTATGGGTACTACGCAAGTATAAGTATCGTTTCAAGTAATATTGGACTTTCTAATTAAGCCCTAGATATCGATTCCACGGGGAAGGTTAAGTACAAACAAATAAGAAAATAAAGATGAAAAATCTATTTATAAACTAATCAATTTTCAAGTATGAATATGCAAGTTATTTAAAGTAGCAGTTGGAAATAAAATAGTAGTTTAAATTCTTCAACACAATAAACAAAGATTCTTTCCCCATACGAAATATTTAATGATTAGTAAACATCTAATTTAGTTTGAGAACTTAAATAATGTGGTAATGTGACGAAAAGGAGCATAAGTATTCTTTACCCTTATTACAGCATTTAAAGAACATTGGCTAGTTTTAGAAGATAAGATCAGGATGTATTACTAGTAGTAAGGGACGGAGTTCTAGGCTCGCACTTCTAATCCCTCCCCATGGGTTTCTATGGTCGGGCCTACTAGTGACTTGTCTCCTCCTCTTAAACTAAATTGATAGAATTTAGCCTCTCACTCTAAAAACCTATCCAATTCTCTGCCCTTCAAGTATGATCTCCCTATCTATTCGCACCTCCCCCTTTAAAGATTTACCTTCTACCTTTCCAAGATACGATACTTACAAGTTAAGAATTCTTAGCCCACGGTCAGGTCTTAAGAACTTTCCACAGATTTTAACATTAAAAGTGATCATGTTGTAGTGTAAATGAAAATCAAGTAAAGTAATATCACAAATTGTTAATGAAGAAAAATAAGTTCTCAAAACTATATCAAATCTTTATTTTAATCATTTCATATTCGTAGGGTGAAAGATAAGAAGATTACTCAGAAAGCATAGGATTCACATCACAAACCATATTTATATAATTTAAATTAAAAGTACAAAACTTAAGAACTAAATTATAAATACTTATCTGGAATGATATTCAATAAATCATTTGAAGTTTCTCTGACTTTGACTGACTTATACAAGACTCCAACACTCTGAACTCTCACTAAGAAAAAGTAAATAACACAAAACACTCTTTTTCTAAATGAAGTGGCACACCCCTTTCAGTCTTATAACACTTACAACTCCAAACGACCACACCTTACTGTAGAATTGTCCTCTATTTATAGAGTTTCAAAAATGACCAGGGGTTGCTTCATAAACCTTTTCAAAATTTGTTCAAATTCGTTGAATATTTTAGAAGGTAACTTTGGTGCCTAGGCGCCAGTCTTCTGCGCAAATTGACGCGTCCCTTCAGGATTTGAGTCGCATCTATTCGTTGAATAATTGTTTCTCTGTGTCTAAATTCATTGTATCTTGTTGATAACATATGAGAAATTGTCCAGAGGCTTCTAGATCGCTTCTGAGTCATCAATAACCGTCACAAAATCGTCCACAAGTACTCTAGAATTCCCTGCTGAGTCTGGTGCTAGAGTCAGCCCGTTTTTCTTGTTTTCTTCAATTAACTCATTTAGCTCCTTTTATTCCTTTTTTATTATTTTTTATCAAAACTTGTTTTCTTGTACCTGCAACCAAAAACATAAGAAATATCTTTCATTAAAGCGTAATAACCTTAAAATATTATTTAAAAATGATATAAAAATTTAGGTAAGGGCGATTAGTTCTACAGGCCACGATTGCCTCGTAGCCATTCGAGTGCTGGGGCACGGATATAGTGGGTTCGATAGACCCTCGATCATCAAAATGATACGGGTTTATACTTGCAGCTATAGATTACTTCTCTAAATGGGCAGAGGCAATTCCGTTACGAGAAGTTACAACACAGCATGTCTTACAGTTTTTCAAGAATCAGATCATGTACTGCTTTGGTGTACTGCGTAGAAATATTTCAGATAATGGGTCTGCTATCTAGAGTACCAAGATTAACAACTTTGTCAAACGTCATGGGATAGATTGGTGGCACTCTACAATATTCTATCTGAAAGCAAATGGCTTGGAAGAAGTCTTCAATAAGAAACTCGTGCAGATTCTGAAGAAGATGCTTGACGATAATAAAAGATAATGGTAGGAGAAGTTGCTGGAAGCATTTTGGGCATATAGGACGGCAGTCAGAACCACGATACAGTCTACGCCCGATGCACTTGTATAAGGATCTGAGGCATTGTTTCAATTAGAGTTTCAGCTACCGTCGCTCAGGATTTCCATCATCAAATAGATTATAACAGAAGTGAATGAAAAACTTTGACTTGCATAATTGGAAAGCCTTGAAGGGAAAATATTGCTCGCACAGCAGAACTTGGAGCTCTATCAAGCAAAGATGATTCAAGTCCACGATAAATTGTTCCACCCAAGGTTGTTCAAAGTCGGTGACCTTATTCTTGTTCTCAAGAGGCCTATTCTTGCAGACTGCAAGATAGGCAGAAAAATTGAACCAACCTGGGAGGGACCATTTGTGGTGGAGAAGGTTTACTCTGGTGAGTTGTACGATCTGGTGGATTCTCAAGAGGATTGACCCATGTTGTCGATAAATAGACGTTACCTAAAGAAGTATTATGCAAAGTAAAAAAAAAAATTGAAAGAGGATGATAGTTCTGAAATAAGCCTTGTGGCCATTGGCTATGACTAGGTACAAATTTTGTAATAAAATAAAGTCGAACGAAATAAAACAAATTTTCTCACAAGACAAAATACCCTTATTAAATTTCTAATTGCAAATTTTGTAAAATTATATTAAATAAGATAATGGCATCAAAATAATTACAAAAATTTCTAAATAAATAATAATAAGTTTGTTATTATTCTTATTTGTGCAAAGTACAAACTACTGAACTTTCCCCCGGTTTTCTTATGTAGGAAGTGTGTGGTCGCAAGTTGCTATTTGCTTTTAAAGACGGCTTGAACCTTGCGCCCTGAAAAAAAAATACCTACAGAAAGTGTGATCAACTCTGACTTGGATTACTCCAAGGTTTACATCAACTAGGAGGAGGCTGCAAATATGAAATCAGTGATGACAGCTAGTCGTAGAGAGACCAGACAGACATCGGGACACGAAGGCAATGGTGGTTTTGTTGACTCACACCTCCCCGCCACGAGACACAGCCAGATTCTGTCCATGATCACTACTCTAGGAAGTGGTCTTGTCTCCACAATAGCCACTGGCACGTAAATAAAGAAGAAATACAAATCGCCGCAAAAAGTTACCTCTTAGACAGCAGGGAAAGAAGACAGGCTCGGGAGTTAGCCACCAAGTTATCATCTATTACAGAGGAATTTTATGAGCCAGATATGAAGGAAACTAATGACATCTCATAGTGAACAGAGACAGAGCTGGATACGACTAAGGACCCTGCTCTAGCATGGGATCCGAAGCAAGAGATTTTTACTGGGTGCTTGACTTGCAACTCGAGTCTATCCAAACAACCTTCAGTCACAGAGGCATTTTCAGAATGCTCGCAGTGTCATGTTCTATAGTTGGAGGAGTACGATAAGTTTGAGGCGTACGCAGCCACCTCGATGCTACTCAGGAGTAGGGATCACCTTGATGTAAAGCCTTACATACCAGAGTTCTTTCTACTGCCACTGCAGCGAGGAGCCCCAGACTATGTAATGGTCAGAATAAGAAGAGTCAAAAAGAAAGATTTCCAACATTATGAGAAAATCCAAGGAAGATTCATCAATATTCTAGAAGGCTTCGAGCTTTACACAGATGTATTTTCAAGGAATGATTAAGAGAAAATGTTGGATTGTGTTTTTGCTCTCCAAGATATCTGTAGAGCATGTTGTCTGAAGGAAAGGACATACACAGAGCAGACAAATTGGAAGAGAGGAAAGTGCAGGATGACCATTCGGTTTGAGTGCTGCTATAAATTCACAAAAGATCAATAGGGTAATCCCCCAAGGATTCTATTGCATGATGAGGTGGATCTGATGCCTCTGCAGATTAAGAAAATGATAAAAAGAATGACCGAGTGGCACATGCTACCTGCAGACTATACTTCCAACAGTTGCATTATAAACATCTATGAGGATGGAGACTGTATCCCACCTCATATCGACCACCACGACTTTGTGAGGCCCTTCTTCACAGTCTCATTTATAAGTGAAAGAAATATATTGTTCGGGCGGGAAATTCAGATTTTCGGGCCAGGAGAGTTTCGACGTTCTATCAAGATACCTCTACCAGTCGGATCAGTGTTAGTGTTAAAAAGAAATGGTGCAAATCTTACAAAGCACTACAACCCAGGAGTTGTAGGACGAAGAGCTTCAGTTACTTTCAGAAGAATGAACGAGGACAAGGCACTGTTCTACTACAAGCTAGATCCAGAGTTGGAAAGCCTTCGTCCCTTGCCATTATGACAGAAGTACTCCGGGTGTTCGCAGGGGGACTTTTGTTCCGGAGGGTAGCCTTGGTGGGTTGTCTTGTTCATAGGGCAGCCTTTGACGGCAGCGTTCTACTCCCATTTGCACCATCTCACGACAGTTGTTACCGCTTTTTTTGTGCCAGCAAATGTGATATGTCCATCTTGTTAGGTTATGTACGCTCGATCTTCTTTTGGATGCTTGTCAGCATGTGATTAGTTGTACTATTGCTTTCAGCAAAATTAGTGAAGATTTATGTTTCAGCTCACAAAATTTTTTAGAGATGTTTCTTTTGGCACAACGGTCAAAAAGCCGCAGGACCACATACTGGTCCCAAACTAAAACGAATAAGAGACGATACAAGAGAAGAATAAAAAGAAAGTAATGAAAAATGGAAAAAGTCAAAATAAAAAAATAAAAGAAAATCAAATCTGAAATCGGATATCCCCAAGTTAAATAATATGAAATGAAACAAATTGAAAAATAATAAATTAAAAACGTATGATAAGATAACTCTTTCTCGAGACTCTGAGTCTCTGCACTCATTCTCAGATTTTACATTTCAAAAAACACTCCGCAAACTTTGGCGCTTTACACAACATCCCTTCCCACAAATTCAAGACATCACAAAATTCTACAAATATCGTAATGGCTAGAAGCCTTGGCCGAATTGAAATTTTCTACTTTCGTCGAAATCAAATATTAAATTTTCTCTAAATCATTTCACATGAAATCCTGGGATCAGTACCTGAATTCTAATTCCCTCTCGTCACCCCTTGGGCTAGATGTGAGTCCTTAAGCTTTCCTTCCCAAGGTTCCTTAAATTTCCCAAAATTTTCTCATCCTTTTTGAGATATTTTTCTACTTTCCACCATATTCCGAGTCAGAGGTTTTTCGTCCGATTCCTTAAATTTCCTAAAATTTTTGCATCATTTCCGAGATATTTTTTCGCCTTCCACCATATTTCCAAGTCGAAGCTTTGACATCTGGTTACTTAAATTTCCCTAAACTTTCGCATCCTTTCAGAGATATTTTTTCGCCTTCCATGATATTTTTGGGTCGGAGCTTTGTCGTCTTATTCAATAAATTTCCCTAAATTTTTGCATTCTATCCGAGATATTTTCCGCCATCCATGATACTTCACAAAGGGAGTCTAGTCATTTGACTCATTCAATATACATATATTTCTGCATCCTTTCCGAGATATTTTCCGCCATCCATGATATTTCAGGATCAGAGACTTGTCATCTGATTTCTTTAAGCTTCCTTGAATTTCCGCATCCTTTCCGAGATATTTTCTGCCATACACGATATTTCAAGATCGAAGCCTAGTCATCTGACTCTTTCAATTTTCCAATATTCCTGCAACCTTTCCGAGATATTTTCCACCATCCACGATATTTCAAGATAGGAGCCTAGTCATCTAACTCCTTCAATTTCTCTAAATTTTTGCATCCTGTTCGAGATATTTTTCCGCCTTCAATGATATTTCCGGGTCGAGGTTTTGTCATCTGATTCCTTATTTTTTCCTAAATTTTCGAATCCTTTCCGAGATATTTTTCTGCCTTCCACGATATTTCCGAGTCAAAGCTATGTCATCATAATCCTTCAAGCTTCCCTAAATTTTTTCATCCTTTCTGAGACATTTTCTACATTCACGATATTTCGAGGTCGATACCTAAATTTCAATTCTCATTTCCGAGACTGGTACCTAAATTACAGTTCTCATCCTTCGGGATCAGTACTTAAATTATGATTCCCTGCACCTCAGGTCGGTACCTAAACTCTGATTTTCATTATCGAGGCTGGTACCTAAGTTCTAGTTCCTATCCTTCAAGATTAGCACTTAAATTTTGGTTCCCTCCTTTTGAGGTCAGTATTAAATTTTTTATTCTCATTTTCGAGACTGGTACCTAAATTTCAGTTCTCATCCTTCGAGATCAGTACTTAAATTCTGATTCTCTTATCTCGAGGCCGGTACCTAAATTTTGATTCTCTTTTTTGAGTCTGGTACCAAAATTCCAGTTCTCATCATTCGAAATCAGTCCTTAAATTCTGATTCCCTCCACTCGAGGTCGGTACCTAAATTCTGATTATCATTTTTGAGACTGGTACCTAAATTTTAGTTCTTATTCTTCAAAATCAGTACTTAAATTCTAATTCCCTCCTCTCGAGGCCGGTACTTAAATTCTGATTCTCTTTTTCGAGTTAGGAACCTAAATTCCAATTCTCATCATTCGAGATCAGTCCTTAAATTCTGATTCCCTCCTCTGGAGGTCGGTACCTAAATTTAGATTATCATTTCTGAGACTGGTACCTAAATTCCAGTTCTCATTATTCAGGATCAGTACTTAAATTCTGATTCCCTCCTCTCAAGATTGGTACCTAAATTTTGATTCTCATTTTCGAGGCTAGTACCTAAATTCCAGTTCTCATTCTTCGTGATCGGTACTTAAATTCTAATTTCCACCTTTCGAAGTTGGTACCTAAATTCTGACGCAATCTCTTGCATTAAAATTATAAAAATCAAAGTAAATATTTCACAAATTTGAACTAACACAAACTTAAATTTCTATAAATTCCATATAGCTTAAAATCAAATTCAAATCCGAAATCGAAATATGAAATCAAATCAAATCCTAAATCTAATTTTCATTTCAAATTTCAAGTTCAAATCAGATTGGATTCCATTCAGAATTTTGAAGCTTAAAATTCATAACTCCAGCTCGAAGGTGATCCCCTTGCTTTCCCTAGTGAGATTGCTTGGGTTTGGAAGTTTCTACCAAATAATCCCCATCCGACACTTTCTCGTTAAATTCTACGTTTGCTCTTAAGTTTTGACTCAGACAGTTGTGTTGGTTTTGTTGATATTTTAGGTCAACACCAATACATGCGGTGTGCTTGTTCGACACACCACATTTATTGGGGGTCGACTTGTTGACCTCACTTTTGTTGAGGTCTAGTCTTTCTTTAGAATAACCTATGATCTAGCCATAAGACTTTCCTGGTGACTATCTTAGAAGACTAGCAATGGAACCCTGACTATGTAGGAATTCAAAACACTTCTTTGTTTCACTTAGAGTTTTCAAATGCTTAAAGTCTAACCTCTAAGTACTTATGAGGATAAGACCAAGCATTATGAAGCTCAAGAGGAATTCCCTATAAGATTGTCGATCCTTAGGACTTACCCTTGGAGGGCTGGTCTGGGTGAGGCTCACACACACACTCACACCCATTTTACACATACACTCACTGCCTCAAACTCTAAACCAAACATACCAAACTTCTTTACACTTGATCCCCTACTTTTTTGGAAACTCATGTGGGTGATTCCTTAAGCCCATGGCCTAAGGCTAGGGTTTGGGTTAGAACCAATACATGGAGGATCTAAGGTGGGATTTCTCTTGGTACACAGCTCAAATGGGTTAGCATTCTCACTTAACCCCAATTCTACCAAAAATTCCAATTTTTAACACCTTACACATAAACTCCTCCAAATTACCAAATTGCCCTTAAAACCTAATTTTGACCCAAAAAAAACAAAAATTACCCAAATTCCTAAATTCTCTCCAGAAACCATCCTAAAACATTCATTATCATTTCAAATGTCTCCAAAATAAATTTAAACTACTTTATTTGACCCAATTTGACCAAATTGACTCATTATGACCAAAAGCCCCAAATTGTCCTTTAAGGCCCAAAATGACCAAATCACCTCCAATGTTCACTGACTTGACTTCAATCCTCCCCAATTTCAATTGTAAACTCAAATTCACCATCTTTAATCTCATTCTAAACCAAATACAAGTCCAATTTGAGCCAATTGGAAGCCTAATTTCAATCTAAACCAAAAAGCACCAATTTTGATCATATGACCTAAATCCTCCAAACTGAACCCCTTAGCCAAGGCATTTTCCCCAAATTTGAATCCTAAACTCTTCATAAAATTCCTACACATTAAAGTGATCCACCTATTGACCCACATTTGAGCCCAAACCTCACCAAATCCAACCCTATCCAAAATGCACAAATTTTCCCCAAATGTGTCACATACCCAAATTCCACTAAATTGAATGCCTCAATCCTAAAATTGCCACCCAATTATTGTTTGGAAATATTCATGAAATCCCCTACAACATTTTGACAAATCAATTGAGACATACCCAACCTAAGCTGACCCAAATGTTCCAAAATTGACCAAATGACAAAATTAAGCCAAATTAATCCCCCAAACTAACTCAAAACCACTGCAATCATTTTCTAAAACCTTTGTGAAAATTATTTACACCAAATTGCTCAATCAATTGGGCCCAACACAAGATTAAACCCAAGTTAACCCAACCTAGCCCAAATTAAACCCCTGGCCAAATGTGACCTAACCTAGCTCAATGTGACCAAACCACACCTCCCACAGCCACCAAATTGACCCTAAGGACTGAGCTAGACTCATCTAGCCCAACACAGTGGAGCCATGGACCAAGGGTTCCTTAATTTGGGAGATTTCTTTCCATTTTGGGCTAAGCCAAGGGGAACTTTACCCAAATCTTATCCCAAATCAATTTAATGCCTTGAGTGACTCCTCACTGACTCACATGACTACTTGTCACCTCCCTCTGGTCTGGTCAGTCAGCTTAATCACTGGAGGAGCCAAAACTATAAGCTACCTCAAATGGACAAAATCCAAATTCACCCATCCAAGTTGGCTAACCATAATTAGTCAACGGTGTCTTTCTGCACTCCACCTAAGCAGTTGATTCCACCCACCAGCAGGCCTTGAGCGTAATCCCAGTCATGGTATTTAAACCCCACCTCTACATGGACAAAAGAGGAGAGATGCACATTTACCTTGGGCAAACTCTGCAAATTGCTTCCAGGGTTTCCTCCATACCTCCTTATCTCAAGCCAAACAACTACCAGTCTTAGCCCTAACAACCTGAGCTCAATTTTTTAGCTCAAACTTCTACCGAAATAGGTCATAATACACCATAGCTCCATACTGTACCAAATTCCAATTAACTGCACCTACAACATCCCTACACTGAGAGAAGAAGATCCCCCATAAAAGCCACATTATAGACCCAATCCAACTTTAACTTTGATCAACACCTGAAATCAGGTATGGTCGAACATGGGTCCAGGCATTTCACCAGAGCATGAGACTTCATCAGCGAGCTCGTTGGACCTCCCTGAAGCTTCTGCAACCATCTGATCGAGGTCTCCCCTCTTAGACCAAAGTATTGAACATCATCTTCTTCCCAAAATTATTTTCATTCTCCATGCATATTGAGTTGATGTCATGCTAGATTAACCACATAGATAGGTTCGTCTAAGTCAAATGAGACTATAGAAAAAAACCTGAAGTGATTTGGTTAAGTCTCGGCTGAGATCTTAAGGTTAGAAGGTGGACGGTATATGGGTTAGGTTAATTGTGGACGATGACCAAGAGCCGTTGGATCGCTCGTGTAATGGCTGAATGGCTAGGATCGTGCCAGATGAATGATCTAAATATAAAGCGCGGGCCGCGTGGCAGCTCGCTCAGAAGGCAGTGCCGAAATGCGGAGCGATGCGTGGGAGTTCGGAACTGCCAAGGATCCAGTATGCATCGCGTGGTTAAATAGAAAATTCTTGATTTTTTAAATAATTTAAATCAGCCAAACTTTGAAAAATCATAACTTGGTGTAGAAAAATTATAAATATAAAATAAAAATATCCTCTTGCTCAGTGAACAAAGCAGAACAATGTGAAATTGATTTCATGTATTTTTCATGTATATTTGTTTCTTAATTAATTAAAGACTATATTTAGTCTATTGACTCTTCATGAGCATACAAATTTCACCATGGCATGAAATTTAGGGCTTTTGTTCTCTCTGTCATGTGAGATCTTCTCTGATTTTTCTAAAGTCAGAGGTGATCTCTATGAAGAGATCCCTATTTTTCAAGTTTATTGTGTCTGTTTTGATTTAAAAATTATAAAAATTACAATATTCATTAGAAAAATATAAGAATATTTTGGTACTTTCCGTGTAATTAGTGGACCATATAAAAAATGCAAACTTAATTTAACTCATTAAAAATTACTTTAACTTTAATCAACTCACTAAACCAAAAGAAAATCAAATTGGACAAAATGTAAATGTAAATGGCATAAAAAGTATTCTCCACTGTATTTTAAGGTTAAGGTAACTCCCCATAAAAATTTGAAGTTAATTGGAATTTGGCCACTAAATTGAGTTTCTAAAATAAAATGACATTTTTGACATTAAAATAATTATAATAATTAAAATATAATGAAAAAAATCACCAAATTAATTTTAGGGGTTACATGTGATCACAAGAACATAAGAAAAATAAAATTAAAATTAAAATAAAATTTTCACTATCTAAGCTATTTTGAATTTTAATAATTAAAAAATTATTAAAAATAATTAAAAAATAATGAAAACCATAAAAATATTAAAATTTACCAAAATGTTATATTTGGTTCCCTCGTCATTTAGGAACCCCTAAAATAATTTTTCTAATTTCCTAAGTGGAGATATTAATTTCAAAAGGATTAATAATAATTTTTTTAAGCTTAAAAATGAATTTTTCTTAATTTCTCACTAAAATAATTCTAATAATTAAATATAAATCACAAAAAATATAGAATTTGTATCTTTGGATCCCCTGACTTCAGAAATATTTAATTAAAATATAAAACTTACTTTCCCACCTAATTAATATTTTATATATAATTAATACTCCAAAATTTAAAATAATTATAATTTTTTAATTAAAATTCAGAAAATCATGAAATTTGGTTCAAGTGGTCCACTAGTCTTGTTGAAGCTCGAGTAATTTTCTTAAGAATAAACAATTTGTTTTTGATTAAGTTATTTAATTATCTTTGAAAATCTTATTTTTGCATTAAGATAATTATATAAATTAAATTAAAATTGAAAAAAATAACATTTTCTCCTCTGATTTTTTAGTTGACCGATTGGGTACCATAAAAATTTCAGTTTCATTTGCATTAAATTTGATAGATTATGAAGTGTTAAAGTCCTTAGAGGCAAAATTCTAATTTTTAAAAATTTAGCTTTAATTAATATTTAGACTCAATTAAAGTGGAAATGGGCAGTGAATGATCTTAATTATTATGATTAAATGATTGAAATATAAAAGGGTAAATGGTAGAAACCCATCCCACCTTCGCCACATTAAAAGAGAAATTGACAATTTCCATGAATTAATGTAATTTGGAAGACAATAAAAATTAAATGATCCTTAAGGATATGGGTTGAGATTGGAAGTCTATAATTCACTAATTCAATAACCCTAAGTGGT
This sequence comes from Papilionanthe hookeriana x Papilionanthe teres, assembly GCA_022702705.1. Classification (NCBI taxonomy): domain Eukaryota; kingdom Viridiplantae; phylum Streptophyta; class Magnoliopsida; order Asparagales; family Orchidaceae; genus Papilionanthe; species Papilionanthe hookeriana x Papilionanthe teres. The sequence goes on from CM040423.1 coordinate 84,371,849, forward strand.
GTTCAAATAATAATTTGATACTTAGATAAGAATCACACTAACATATTTAACTTTTCCTAAAATTGTAAATATAAATATACCCACTAAAGTCTTATGGGCTTGGTAGTGAGCTAGGCTAAATATGATTAATGAAGTTTAGAAGAAAAACTTATTTAACTTTACACACTTTTCGAACACTACAAGTCCACTCCTAAAACATGATAGGCTGTGTCTTATAATGAACAAACCTGCCGCTTAAGGGACCCTCACTTATATAATTTAATAAATGAAATTTGATAATTACCCTATTCTTAGGGATAATTGAAACATCAATATTCATTCAACATAAGGGTATGATAGAGATGAGTTATCAAGCAACATAATAAGTTTGAATGAACTCGAGACTTTTCAAGAGTTGGTGGGATGCTCAGGGTCCAGTCCTTGGACCTTTCTCATAACCTTTTGGATACCTTGAAGAACGATTAAACTTATTACGCCTTGTTTGTGAAATCACTTATACACTTGAAACCCACCAAGTTATGACATAGTATTTGGTATGCTTGTGACTAACCTTCCTATAGGCTTTAATTTCCTATAATATATAAATGTTTAATGCAAAAGATACTAAAGTTTCAGGTGAAGGAACGAGAAGACCCGACAGGTACGATTTCATAGTTTAAAGTACCTTCTTTTCCTGCACTTTTACTGTACTTTTCCTGCTTGTAAGTTTGCATGTTAAATAACAATGTCACCCTGCATGCCGAAACCAAAACCTTTAGAATAGTCACAAAACTGAAACCATTACAAAAAATCAACTCAAATCAAAACAAGATAAAATCATCGTCACAACAATAAAAAAATATGACAACTCAAAATTTCTTCACAAACATAACAAAAATCACAAGTGAAACGAAATTAAAACATCTCTTTAGATGATCGGGAATCCCTCGGGGAAGGCAACCTATGGCTGCTAACGAGATTTCCCACAATCTGAATGAGAGTACTGATTTCACTTAGTTGAATTTGGTAAATTCAACTAGACTATATGAATCTAAAGAAAATAGTGGTTTCATAATGAGGGAACCGTGGGATCCTAACCGGTGTCTCTATAATCAACTTAAATATTCCCTTATTAAGACATTAAGACACCTCAATTTAAATATTTCTAAAACATGAAACTTTTTTTATCACCTACATTTGACACTACTACAACTAAGCCTGCTACGAAGAGGATCTTGGAGCATGCATAGTGGGCAGCACAACCATCTTCAACAGCAAAACTCCTTAGAAATAAACAACAATCCATGGGACTTCGAGGTAGCTTGCTTAGTGTAGGATAAACCCTCACTTTGTCTCTTTAGGCCTTTGGACTCTGTGCAATATAAGCCCTAACTCGTCTTAGGTTCTGATGTTATCATCCGATATGAGATAAATCCTCTCATCATCTAGGTTATTCACATGATTGGTATCAATTGAGTTTAAGCCCTAAATAATAAAATTGGCGAGATGAAAGACTAAATAAATATCTCAAATTGGAGCAAAACCATAGGATAGTTTGGGGAATCAATATGATTCTTCTTGGATTTATGTCTTTCCTCTAGTTTTCTTATCCTTTGAACTCCTACAATAATTGTTCTAAACTTGAGTCACTCATCTATTAGATTTCCTATTACAACATTTTGTTGAAGATCCTACCTTTTGGAAGTCATGAATACAATATTTTCTGATCTTAATCAAAAGTTTTCTTAGGTGACATTGGTTATCTAAGATGTAATTTACTATAGGGGCTTGCCCTTATAAAAAACTTAAAAACCACGGATTAATATAAATCCTGCCTAATTCTTTTATATTAAATAGGGGAAGTTGTCAGTCAACATGAATGGTTTGCAGACCAAACAGATGTCATAAGTCTTTAATTTCTTTGATCAAGCCTCACCACCAAGCAATGTATTCATTCTTCGGGATAGATACATGACTTGTAGTGAAGTGCTTGATTATTTAAACTACTGCAGATATGAGATCATTTTGATTTCATATTGTTTTTAAATTTAAAAAAATAATATTTTTCCTAATATATATATATATATATATATATATATATATATATATAAATCCTAATCGATTCCGGCGACCGGCGACCGACAATAATATAAACAGGATGAAAAACAGTTCAGAAATTTTATCTACCACAAATGTCTATCAAAAATATCTAAAAGTAATTATCAAGACAAAACAATATGCAGCAGAAAGTAAATTCAAACTAAATAAATCAGAATAAAATTGACTAAATAAAAGTTTAACTAGCATAACAAGTATCAGCATGAGAATATAAAAATGTTCTTCAAGTCTTATATAAAATTGTAACAAATAAATAAACACACATAATAAATGAGGTTAATTCTTTCATTAGCTCATCACATCTCACTAACCTACTTCCAAATTCAAAGGGAATCACTACGCTAAGTGGTTTTTGAGAGACCTTATGGACGCGAAGTTTGATGTCATCCGTTTTGTCCGCCTCGAAGTAGCTTCGCGAACCTTCAACGACTTGAACACGACTTGGTTTACCTCGCAAAGGCACACAGAGGAATTTGTTTAAAAATTAGGTGTAATATAATCCATGTTGCATAGTAAGAGAAAGTAATAACACGTACCTGTCGTTTTTGACGATACTCCAAAACACATTACAATTGGATAATACAAGTGTGTATAAGAGAAAAAGGGTTAGAAAAACAATTACAATTCAAATATAGAGGCTTGAGCTTTTATATTTTCATAAAAGGGTTAAGTGATATGAATATGGAAAACCAAAAGGGATACAAGAATTTAAATTGAGGGCAAGCTCAGCTATAGACTTTATATTCTCTATAGTCTCGTAGACAACCAAAGTCTCAATGTTTATATATATCAATATCGAATAGCATCTACCAGCCAAACACTCTTTAAGGCTGAGCAACTACTAATCCTCAATAGCTGATCGACAAGTGAACAGGGAAGGGTCATCAGCCACAAGTGTTGACTTTTTGCCATGAGCAATATGTTTGACTATGGTTCTGTATATGTGATATTGTTTTGTGTGTGGTGTTTATTTATGTGTGATATTTTTTTATGTGTGATGTTCTTGTATGTGTGATATTTTTTTGTGATTTCCAAATTTCCAGAGACTGATTTTATGAAGAATTAGTTCACAAGTCTTTCAGTGCTAAAGTTAAAGCCACCAGCAACCTATAAGAGTGAAAAGTGCAGTCTTACTAATTAAATAATGATTTGGGAATTTTAGCTATAAAAGCATGAATATGGTCATTTGCATCATTGCCTCTACCCCACATTTTCAACTTATAAGCTACTTCGATATTCCTTATGCATGCAACCAAGCTGCTAATGCTCTACTAAGTGATATCAAGAAATAACTTTATCGTATTATCAACAGGTTGAGAGGCTTCTCGAGGGGCAGATTTCTCAAGCTAGATGAACTAAAGTTGTTGTTACTATTTCCTGAATCACTAATGCATAATCAAGGTAGGTTCAAGAAATGTCTTCTTTGACAATGAAGATCCTTCCGCTACTGATATTACTGAAATATACTCTAATAAAATATGAGAAGACAACTGAAATATAACTCCTTTTCATCAAATAATGTATTTTTGTTTTCCTGCTATCAAAAATCTGATGTAGGATATGTATTTCCAACTTTCTGCTTTCAAGTATGCTTTATCTTGTGATCCAATCGGTTCTCTAAGTGCAATACCTTGACTACCAAAGAGAAGAAAACTTTTCTAAAACATCACCAAGCCATGACATGTTAGATGCTTTAGCCGTAATTTCATCAAAATTCCAAAAGAGAGACCGTATTTCTGAATTGATTCATCAGGGAAGTTTTACAAACATACCATTTAAATTTCAAGTATTTACATGTATACAACTTAATGATTTGATATGACATGAAATATTTGGGTGAGTATAAATGTGAAGAGTAAAATTCTAAGTATTATGATTGTGAATACAATGTGGTATGTATGTAAACCTCCTCCAATCTTTGTATTTTAGCTCACTAATAGAATCAGTAGTGGATCCAATAACCTCGCCACCTTCCTCCCTTCTTAAATTTGTGGTAATAAAATTTTATTTACAGTCGTAAGCAACAACTCATGAGCAACAGTAAATACTTTTCTCAGATAACTAAGTCGTTTAGCGTTAGTTTCAGCTTTGCATTTTAACCCATGGATTAACTCTCTAATATAATCACCATGGGATCAAATCTACTTGCAATCAAACAACCACTAGAATGACATCATTTTTTCACCAAATGAACGAACTGCATATTGATTTATACAGATATCCCAAATTCACCCCCTAAATCTCTACAAATAAATATGTCATTATTGTCTCATTCTTATGCATAAGAATATCAAACCAAAATATTATGGATACTTATATGGCAGTTTGGGTATTAATTATGTAAATAAAGTAGAAATTGATTAACATGAATATGACGCCTCCAAAAATGCTGTCCCATATTAGAGATAGATATGTGATGAAATCAAATTCAATCTAATTTTCAATCGAGTCAGATCAAATGTATACAACGCTAAATCAACACTCCAAATTAATTGAGAATATTTAAGGTGTGAACGCAAATTTCACAAAAGAAATCAAAGATGCTTCACAAATACAAGTTAATTAGAGCAATATTCGTATAACCAAGTTTTTGCAAACCTAAAAAGAAAAAGAATCCAACTACTCTAAGTATACAATATCCAAGGAATAATTCTCAAAACAAACAAGAAATAAAACTTGTACATATCAACTCAGCCAAGAAAACATTCATAATTCCAATCCGAATCATATTAAGTGTTAACGTATAAGAGACAGTAATTCTCAAGAATCAAGAATATACATCTAACTACATGAATACTTCATAAATAAACCACAGAAGTAAATTAAATTAAGAGAATCTTACCCCTAATATTCATTGAAAATTTTTTAAACGACTAAGACAGGGAGAAAGCTCTTCAAAATTAAATTAGAAGCAAAGAAGAAGATCTATTACCTTCAAATGCTCACTGAATTGAAAGGAATTCCAGAAAAAAATGATCTTGGCAGAGGTAACAAACCGACAATCCATATCAAAGAACAAAATTTACCCCACAAACCCTTTCCCTCCACGGCGTATTTTTAGCCGGCAAAGGGAGGGGTGCACACCGGCGTGAGAATCAGTGAGGTAAAGAGAAACACCTTAAATATAAAAGAAAACCCCCCAAAAATTGAGAATAGAAATGTTATCATATGCACTTGGGTGGGAAAATCTGTTACGATAAGTGGCCGACAACCATTGCTTGACCATTTAAGTTGGTTAGGGCTGTCAAGGAAGAGGATTATCGGACAAGCCGCTCTAGAGAAGGGAATGCGAAGGAAGAAGCTTCGAGAAGCGCAAGCTTCGGATGCAGAATAGTGAAGGCTATGACATGTTTAGGGTTCGGCTGAGAAGAAGCATGCGAGGGTTAAAAAAGGGCGGGGGTGAGGGGGACCGTGTGCGTCTTTTTATTATTATTTATTTATTTCATCGTGTTAAGAATCTCTTTCTTTTAATATTATTTTTTTATTTAAATTCGTTAGTTTACGCATGATTTAACCCAAATCAAAACCCTATCAATACATATGTCTTTCTCGGCTAAAATCGACGTCTCAGACGCATGACGCAGTCCGTTTCTTCATCCGGAGTCACCCGGACAAGTTCATTAACGATCACACCAAGTTAACTTCAATTCGCACATGTCACGACAAATGAAGCTATTTTGGTATGATCGGAGCTGTTTAACTAGTACATCGTTGATCGGACCTCGCATAAATGACAACCGAAGTCAAGTAGATAGCTCACAGTGGCAAGTCAAACGTCTTACGTCGTAACTTATGTCTTTCAAATCCTATGTGAACTCAGTTTGAGCTTCATTATGTCGACTTTTAATCGATTCAATCGAATGTTAAGTATTTGAAACCGTTCATATGAAACTTCAAAGAGCGAAGAAATAGCTTGAATTCCTAAATATCGTGGGTCCCAATCTTATCCTCTATGAGAGTCAAATAGGAAATCCTAAGGCTAGATTTTAAGCTCTGAATAGAAGAAGGAAATACCTATAAATTGTGATCAATACTTGTATGGCTCTATCCATCAACTATCTAAAGATAATGCCTTTAACACCAAATAATTACTTTATATTATCTTCTTGTAATCCCAAGAGACAAGTACAAATCTTATGATATTTTGAGGATTAATAGAGGCAAGTTAACAATGCGTACAAGCTCTTTTGTACTCCCAAACGTTCCTTAAGCTTACTTCATTTTTCTCAAGTCTTTCATCAGATTTGAGCAATCCACCATTGAAAATATTGTTCCTAGAACAACATGAGACTTAATGTTGTTGCTTTAATGATGCATCCATCAATTATCAACACCTCAAAATTGGAATGATATCATAGTTGTACTTTTCATAACACTTTATACCCCAGCTTATTTTCAATTTCATGAAGCCTTTCATCATGTGTGATTTATCCTACCATTCCATTGAAAGTTGGAGGATATGTTTTTAGGAATTTCTCTAATAGTTGATCTATTTCTCCTTCATTGGCAATGATAACCTGAGTCCCGATATTGTCTAGTAAGTCCACAGAATATTTTTGTGTCGGCTGGGCTATTTGTTGAACCACTTGAACTACTTGAGTTTTTTGAGTTATGATATTTTCTTGTAAGGTTTTCTTGACATTTTCGTCACTCTCTCGACAAGGGAAACTTTATTGGAAATTATTGTTCTCGTAGTTCAGTGGGTATAGTAGTAGGACATGATGAGCATTACAACAAGGACACATGGGAAGAAATATAAGTTCCTTGGTAGCTTATTAGCCTTGCTAGTATACATCTTCTTCTTAGTGTCATTCTATATAATGTTAATCAGAACAGGAATTGCTTAGTTTTATTATATATTTTTTTAATTTTTCTAAATTATAAATTATCACTATTTTTATTATTTGAATTAAAGATGGCTATTCACAACATGATTTGGTTAATTTAAGCCGACTTACAAATAAATTCAAGTCATCAAATGCTTACTTTAAAATTATTTTGTATATAATTTTATATTTTGTCAATGCTTCAATAAGCTTTCATTAATAATTTTTACTATTCTTTGACATTTTTTTCTCCTTTACACTGTAATATGCATTTTTGATGTTCAATGATAACTGTGAAATTCCTTTTTTGTAGGTATTTGATTTTTTTTCTTGATTTTGATAGATAAAATTATCTTCGGAGATGCATTGAAATTATATGAAGTTCTATAACCAACATTTGCAACAATGATAGCCGCAAAGGAGTAGATTTTTGGTAGACTTGTAAGATATTAGATGACAAAAAAACCAGCACAATTTTGTCTTTCGATATCCTCTATGTGACAAGGAATATAAATGAATTTTTTTTATGATGGATTCTAATTGAACTCAATTACAAGATGACAGACCGACTACATGAGAATAAGAAATTATAAATAGAAGGGATAAAAATAATCATTGGAAAGTTAAAATCACAAAGTCCACTTTTCAATATCATTATGACAGCTAGATGACTGATTATAGATATTAACTTGCAAAATAGATAGTCATAATTTTCTTCCAGGAAAAGTCCCTGTCAGGCATTTTTTATCACCACAATTGCCCTGCAATAGTAATATAAAAAAATTAGTTATTTTGTTATCCATTTGCTCTTAATTTTTTCTTCCTTGCAGTGGTATTTCTAAAATCTGTATAAATTACCATATTCTTTCAGATCATGCACAAGCATTCTCCATGATATTCTTGCTCCTATGAGATCACTGAAATATTTATTCATTTTCAGTTTGATCTAAGATAAAACACTATTGCTAAGGCGTGCAATTTATTTTTGCTTGGTATGTCTGCTTATCCCAACACATTATATGTATACCTCATAAAGTATTGTGTTGCTTTTGAAATGCTTGCAGGTTATTCAGAGCATGTATCAACTGTCTAAAATGGCGGTGGTTCCCTTATAACCATGTCTTATTTAAACCAAAACTAATGAAGTTTAAAATCATCTTAAAATATGTTCGTTCGTCCTGATGATCATTGAGCATTTACCACGTGACAAACAATTATGCATACACATATCTCACACCAAAACTTTCATATTTACACACACAACACTCAATTCATTGATATCATATCAAAAATAGCAATATTATAACTTATTAAAAATGAAATATATATTTTCATGCATAAGTTAAGACAAGAAAGTTAAGTATGAAAGTTTAGGTATGAGATATGTAAATGCATAAGATTTGTGTGCCATGTATATAAACTTTCCTATTATCGTTAAATCGTCATTGTTACATGCTAATGCAAACTGAAAGATTGAACAGGTGTGGTAGCACCAGCTATCATATCTTTTTATATTGATTTCTTCACGTCCAAATCAACTTGGAAGTTCCTAAAATTTCTTACTTTTGCAACATCCGTTCAAATTTCATGCAAAGTTATTGTTTCCACAAATGGAGAGACTTTTAAGGCCACATGTCACGCTACAACCAGCACAGCTTCTTTCTGCCAAATAGTAGTATTTCTGTCACTCTTTGACAATAGCTTATCGCTGTGCAATTTTAATTGCAAAAACCAATGTGGTTTCTGTAAATGTAGCTTTGCAAATATATCTTTTGATTGTTCAAGCCGTATTGCAAAGTTGAAATATGAAACTCAACAGCTTGTTTGCTTGGTCTTACGCACGTCCTATTTTCAGCCAGTGTTTTAAGATAAATGATTTAAGAGCCTATTTTCAGCATTTCAAAGAACTTGGAAGAACAAATATTTTAATTATCTAATCAAAATATCATTTATATATTTTGCAGCAGGATTTGTGACTCACCTGTTTGTGCATTTATTTCTTCTTTATCAATCACATTATTGCAAAAACAAATCAATAATTTATCATTTTTGTTTCTTGTTGTCAGAAAGAAAAGCTTTCATAAACTAAATAATAAGAAATTTTATCTTCCATCGTTTTATTCAAATAGTATACAACTATGTAAACCTATTTTTCCAATAGCTCAAATCTGATAGGGCCTGACAAGAGAAAGGCTTAGGTTGGCCATTTAAAGTTACCAACCCCCCTCCTTTTTTTCTTTGGGGCATCTAAATACATACCACCCAATTCTTATGTACTTACATGCTAAACATTATTTTTTTCATTTATATCACTCAGATCTCTCACATTATATCCAAAATATCATCATTTTTACTTTTTTTTAAGTGAAATACATCTTTTAATGCATAAGGTGGTATTTATATAAAAATTAAAATTTGTGTTTAAAAATGTAAATATATAGGAATAAAGTGGTATGTATGTAAATCTTATTTTATTTTTTTCATATGCGTACGGAGTCTAACTATTGCAAGATTCCAGAGGACATTTTCTCAGAAGGAAAGCGACAGATTTGAGTCAACTTTTGGCCCGTGAAGGACAGTTTCGTGTGCATCTTGTAGCTTGAGAAACTGGCCGACCAGCTTGGCTGGGCCATACTATTCAGTCGCACCAATTTGGGCCAAAGCAATGGCTGTAAGTGTAGTAACTTTTTTTAGAAGTCTATTATTTTATTTCATTTCCTTTTACAGCGTGAAAGCTCGCTGAACTATAGTTTACTTATTGCCTTTTGAAATAGGGCGTTTCTTGATACTATTTTTGTACCTAGCTTTTGATATCCCAAAATAGATTTTTAAGTACATTCTATAATAAGTGAAAATTTTGTGTTTATATATATATATATATATATATATATATATATATATATATATATATATTTCTTTTCGTTAAAATTTTTTTGTTTCTTTTAAAAAGAAATTGATATCCGAGTCCGACGGGTCCAAAATATCGATTTTTCTTTTCACTACAGCACCTAAGATAGAGTGCTCTGACGCTATGTGCCTAATATTCGACCACTTGCACCACAGTTGAGATCGAATCCGTGACACGAGAGGACTTACAGTGAACCCCGCCATCCAACAAGCTACAGACTTGTGACATATATATATATATATATATATATATATATATATATATATATATATATATATATATATATATATATATATATATATATATATATATATTGTATATCCGAAAAATTCCAGCTCGCCGAGCTTAACGAAATTTTGTCGCCAAAGTCGCGTCGGTAGTCCCGCACTCATTATGCTGACCAAGCTGTCATCAAAGTCGCCTCGGCAAGCTCGCATTTATCGGGTCGGCAACATGAAGGTTGTTAGTTAGCCACTCTAGTCAACAAAACCCAGGGAGCCGGCCACGTGAATGCAGTCGGCCCACCTTCACCAGTCGGCCAACCACCATGGGTTGGCCACATGAATGCAGTCAGCCAGCTATCTTGGATGGCCATTACCAGCCACCGACCACAGAGAACCTTCGGTCGGCCACCAAGGGACGGCCACATGGAGCACCTTCGATTGGCTACAAAGAGCTGACCACATGGAGAACAGTCGACTGACCACAAAGAAGACATTCGGCCGACCACCACCAGCTGGTCGAGCGCCCTTGACCGGCCATCCGTCGTCGATGAATCCCTTGAGCAGACAAGCTTCAAGACTTTAGTTTTGGATAATGAAAGGACAAAATTACCCTACGTTGCCCTCTTTTAAAAAGGGGCATAATTGTAAGTTTTCTATTTGCTCCTTTTCACTCTTATAAATAGAAAATCGTTAGCATTTGTGAAGGGGCCCCTAAGCTCTCTCTTAACCCCCATGCATGGAGCGCACTCTCCTTCTTCCCTCATTACAATATTTACATTGCGTGGAATAAAAAGGGATAGAGCCCAACGAACTCCTCTGTTTGCCTCCATAGGGCAAACCTTTCTTTTATTCTTCCTCTCTTTCTCTTTCCCTCGGATTTCACACTCTATCATTGGGAATGATCCAATGAAAAAATCTGGACTCAACATTTCATGTGATAAGCATGAATGTGTGGCAAACAAAAAGACAAGCAATTCAAGTTGGAGTAAGCCCAAAACAGAGAAATAAAACCGAAATGTAAAGCAAAGTGATAACATGAAAAAGATAAAATGCAAAAGCAAAACGCTAAAAAGAAGATATGTTTCTCTTTTCTTCAATTTGTTTTCTCTTCTTAAGGAAAGAAGAATGAAGAAAAAAAAAAGAAAAAAAAAACAAAATCTCTCACTTCATCAAAGCCTCTCCTCGACGGTAGGAACACAAAGTCTTTCCTCCGATATGAGCAAACAAAGTCTCTCCTTCGGGATGAGCGAACAAAGCCTTTCCTTTGGGATGAGCAAAAACAATCTCTCCTCACTTTTAACCTTGGGAAACACCTAAAATCCTTCTCAAAACCCCACTCGGGAAAAGCTATGGAGGTGTTGCCCTGCTGAGTAATAATAAGCTCTG